>JAJJMC010002939.1:4113100-4135096 GCA_023531435.1 Papaver californicum
TGAGAATGAATGGTTAGATATAGGTAGTTGCATTATACACAGCTACAGATATATGACTTCTTATTGTGATAATATGTGGATTCAATCAGTTTGTACGGTATACACATGGTTGGTCTGAATAAAGGGTTTTTATGCAATTTGATTTTGTACTGAAAATTCTAGCTTGGGTTTTAATTTTTGCTAAAAATTTCTAGTTTTGTGGAGGGTTAATAGGTTTTTGTCTCTTTAATGTCATATTATTTTCTATCTATAGACATTGTCATTAATCGAAAAGGTCCAATTTATCATGTACAATCTTGGAGTTGGATGTTATATCTTCTGTAGTGGGTTTATTCATCTTTTATGCTGAGTTTTTGTCAAGAAGGATGCATAAGATATCCTCCATGAGTCTCTTTTAAATGACAATGGTGTTAATGGTGGTCACTGACGGTGTTTACTAAATATAAAATAATTAAAAATAAATTATTTTTCTAACGATCAAGACTGTCAATTACGGTTTTGGAATCCAAACTTAAATATTAAATTTTTCAGGACTCAAATACAATACTGGTTACAATATTGGGACACAGAGTCTAAATAACCCTAATATGATTAGAGATAGCTAGTTTTATTCTAGGTGGGTCTTCCATTCCATTGGTACACAACTGCCTAATCATAAGATTAAGAATTAATTACGGTGCTCCAAAGAAAACAAACATCTTTGAACTGAATAAAGGGTACATGTTATCTTTGCTTTACCTATTCTCAATTTCAATCTTAATGGGTAGGCAACGATTATGATTATTCTTTAACTATTATTTTTCTCTTTTTCTCTTAATGTTATCCTAATTAATAATGATTATTCGTCCATTTGTCTCTTTTACCATTGGCATCCTCGTTTGGAACATTTCCTTTTCTTTTCTCTCAAGAGATAATACATGCCGGCTTGCAATCATAACAATGCCATTCCTTTATCCAAACACGCACCCATTTGTTGGTTCTTTGAACCAAATTAAAGAATATAATTTCCATTTATAGTAAAATTTCTTTAGTTAGTAATAACTTGATCTAATTATCCAGTTTAAGCATTTTAAGAAATGGTAGTTGTCGGGGTAGAGTATTTAACTACTATTAAGGATCCTTCAGTATTCATTATTTTTTTTTGTTTGTTTTTTTACTCAATATAACTCATTGCAGTAATGTCTTGTTTGGGTTCAAGGGTTTAGGTATTCCGGTATGGGTATAGACTCTAGATTTAACTGTTTGTTTGATGATGGTTGAGATATACATATTGGAGCAAAGACAAAGTGGACAGATTGAGAGTACGACAAATGCGGGCGAAAAATTGTTTCTTTTATCCAAGTAAATTTTAGCCTCATAATTTGTCTTGTCCCTTTATATTGGAATCTTGGGTTTTAAATCAAATACAAATTTCCAAAAGATAAGAATGTACAAATGGAAATAAATATTATCAGATAAAATACTAAATGGGATATCTGAAAAGGATATTAATGAAGTGTATTTGATGTTTGTGTTGGTGAAACAGTGATACTTTAAACGATAATCAGAAAAAAGAAAAGGCAGTGAGCAGAGAAAACAGCATGATTTTCGAGGGTTTTTTTCTTATGAAATGGACAGCCCAATGCCACACTTCTCTGTCTCACCCTTCACGAGAGAGTAAAGACTCTTTCTTTCTTTCTAAAGCTTTGCTACTCTCTTTTTTGCCTTTTATTAGTTTTTACTAAAGTCACAATTGTCCATGCTGTAAAATACATAAATATTGGATTTCAGTTAATCATAACCTTAACCATACTTTCCATCACTCAAATGTATTTTGGTTAAAAGTGCAACTGTTCATGGGCAATAATGGTTGTGGTGGGCATCCCATTTGTGACCCTGGCACAAAGCATTTTAGATGTTTTACCAATTATATTCATTTCTAGTAGATTAGTAAAATCATCGGTGGTTGTTACTCCCAACATCAATATAAAACTTGGCGGCACTCTTATTTGTACCAATGGAATGATAAAAACTAGGGATAATTGAAAAAATACTTCAAAAATGCATACCCCGTTGGGAAAATGCCTTGCAAAAATTTTTTTATGGAAAAATGCCCCAACGTTACATTTTCTATCCAAATACCGTTAAATGGTCAAATTGTACAATCTTGACCATATGCATATCTGGGCCTTAAGACAAGATTACCCTTTAGCCGTCATAATCTAACCCTAGAAGACGTGGCGGAATCCAAAAATAAGGGTAATCTCGCCTTAAGGCCCATATATGTATAAGGTCAAGATTGCACAATTTGACTATTTAACAGTACTTGGATGGAAAATGTAACGTTGGGACATTTTTCCATAAAAAAAATTTTACAGGGCATTTTGTTAACGAGATATGCATTTTTAGGATATTTTTCCAATTATCCCTAAAAACTAATTAGTGCTGGTCTTTAAAACAGGAAGATGGTTTATAACGCTGGATGTCGAGATGGGGAGTGTAAAATGGGATGGGTTTCCTGTTGCTAATGAGTGATGTAGAACTATTCAAGTAGTGATAGGCAGCCTCAAGCAGTGCAAGATGTTCCCTCTTCCCACTAGACAGAAATTGCTTAATACAGTATTAATTGCCTGCTCAAGAATTGACTACTAGTTTCCATCAGAAACAATGATACACCTCAGGAATGTCGAATGTCGACACACTAATAAATCTCATCAAGTACACCGAGGGAAATTACATGCATTGTGAATACACGGTCGTATTAGTAGGTCACCATGTAGAGAAATTCTCGCAACCTGGTTGGGTCTAAAAGGTTCGATTATCTACACAACCTCCAGACAAACAGTAGCATCTGATGCTAACGTCCATGATCATTACACATTAACTTGGGCTACCTAACGTCCGACAATATATCTTTCATACCTATGGAAAAATCACTGGACACACATATAAAATATATCCATGTGATACTTAGGCTCAACATTGCTATTACAAGAATTGTAAAACCTAGAAGACCCTAATATTTTTATAGAATTTATAGATGGGCAATTAAAAAACCGAGTTTTATTTCAAAAGGTAATGAAAAAAGCTATTGAATTAACTGAGAAAGCAGATACAAAAGGAATTCATGTGCAAATTGCAGGACATATTGACGGAAAAGAAATTACGCGTGTCGGATGGATCAGAGGCTATAATGTAAAACCAGCAGTAAATGCTCTCAAAACCCGAGCTCTTGTGGTCAAACTTCCGGTTGATGGGTTGAAGGTTGCAACTTGAAGAGTCAGAGGAGTCACAGTCCAATGGTTGTCAACAGATGCAACTTGAAGAGCAAGAACATGAAACTAGTGATCTTGGAGTTGGGTTTGCATATCGATGCTTAGGAACCTGCTCTGAGTTACGTTTCTCCCTATTAGAAAGTTACAACAAATTCATCTTGTGGTGGAAGTAATTGGGGTTGGGTTTTGGTTCTCCTCAACGGGATCCAACTGAAGATCTTTATGTCACAGCTCTAACTAAGAATGAAGAGAACCTCACACGTATAACTATCAGTCTAGAAAAGAAGAACGAAGAGGAAGAGAATGGCATGTACATGGTCTTCTTCTTGCTTTCTCAGTCCTTTGCTCTTTCCACCTAACCTCTTCAAAGAGAATAGACATCTGGGTAATCAGGAATACTACAAAAAAAAAATTTTGTGGGAATCTGGATATCATTTCACTATCAATCTATAAGATGGAACCTTTTCTTCAATTAGAATAAAAAGATAGGGTTATCCCATGCCCTATAAGATCCGCGAATCCCATATGCCAATTTTGAGTCCACTGCGGACTCAACAAAATAGGCAAACTGGATGACCAAATCCTTAAATTTAGGGTTTGCACTAAGATAGTCGCCCGATAAATGTTTCGTCGTGCGATACAAGTTGTATTGATGAACGAGGAATTTTTCTCTCGCGACACAACCTGTGTTGTTGAGGGATGGATGTTATGTCGCTCTACGGCTATATCCAACGATTCTCTTCGAATTCTCTATAAATACTTACAATTTCATCCATTTCAAATTACACTTTCTTTACACATTCTCTAATCATCTTTAAATTTCTTCTAATTCAAATTTCTCGCAAACATGGCATCAAGTTCGCAACAAAGATCATTCCAAGCTTCCGGTAGAGTTCGTGGTCCAAAGTATTTAATGGATGAAGATGGATCTATCTGTATGAATTATGTATATTTTACAAATGATGCTACCAATAGTGTACAACAAAAACTACAACTTTTTAGCGAAATATTTTTTAGAAATTCTATGAAGAAACCGGGAACCTCAATCGACGTTATAGAGATGGATTGTCTCATCGTTTTTATTTTACCAAAAAAGAAGTTAGTGAATATGTATATGCGATCATGCAAATGAATTGGTACAAAAGAAGAGGTTAAACTAAAGTTGATGTGGTAAAAAAATTTTGAAATTTGAAATTTAAAAAAATAAATTTGTTAAATTGTTTTTCCTAAATTGCAGGAACAAAGATGTAGAAAGGAATGAAAAAGATTGCGTAAAAATAGTTTCCAATACGAAAGTTGTTTCAACATTCCGAGGGAGATGAAAAAATTTAACCATACTTGTTGGATAATAATCAAGTACCAACTCGATTTCCATATTCCCTTATTTCACAAGCATTTCAAAATGGCATAATTATTCTTCTCTTGAAACAACTTCACCCTAAAACAATGAAAATCAAAATTAGGATCATTCAAATTTCAATCTCGTAATTACTAACACTGCAAAAAGAACTCAAAAATCGCTAGAAAAGAATCCAAAAAGGTTCATCTTCATCAACTGAGTTTAACATGGTTGAGTACATGAAACGCGAGTGTCAGATTGAATAAGCTAGATTAACACAATTCGGTTTTGTGCTAAGGCAACTCTTAAAAAAGTTTTATTTTGTGTGACAAACATTACTCTGATTATAATGGTGAAATTAAAATTTGGAGCGAGTCCATGTTTTATATCTTTAAACAATAGTGATTTATGCAAAATATTGATGTCATCTTGTGAACCCGGAAGTCCAAAAAAATATGCCAAATCCAACAATCATAAAGCTTCCAAAATTACGGTTGGTTTTGTTAATGTACTTATATTGACCTTTCCATTCAACTTGACATTCTTGGCACACCCAATGCATGCAATCAAGACTAACTAGCAATCCTGGAAAACCCCTTTTTATGTTTTCCTTAATAAATCTATCAACATATGTCTGAGTAGGCTTTTGTAGCCAATATGGACTAAAATGGTTTACTACTATTTCACAAAACATTAAGAGATATCTAATGCAGTTGTTTTTTCCATACAAATGTACACATCTCCGTTGGTACCCCATAACATAATATTCTGCAATGATCGTTTGTCCAGATTTAACTCTTCGTACATTTCGTACATCATACTGACAATTAAATAGAGGTTGAACCTGACAAAGCTTAGAAAATGATCCTTTGAAGCAATTTGCGGCACTCGCGGAATCGGTGCTAAAAATCCTCATCAGAATACACACATCCAGGATAAAATAATCATGCATCAGGTTCTCATGGTAAACGTGTTTCCCTCGTCATGCCCATCTTCTTGTGAAACTTTTTTTCACCCTAAAGGCTTAGGTATTATCCCTGAATGTAATTGCAACAAAGTGTTTCAGCGCCTTCTAGCTTTAGTTTAATCTTCATTCAATTATGGCAGAATCTTTGAATACTTTTCTTGCTCTTCCTCGTACAAATCCATGTCCATTTCTATTTCCTGTTTGGAAGATTCAAAATCAGGATTCATGGTTTACAAAATTAAATTGAGTCAAACTGAGAGAAAATTTATATGTGAAAAATGGGTGTGACTGAGAGAATAGAATGGTGGAAACTTTATGTTGAATAGAAAATACTCGTTGGAATTGAGCCATTGGAATAAATTCGTTGGCGACACAACATTGGTACCCAACGATAAAACTTTTATCACCCGACCGATGTTGTGTTGCTCAGTTTTTTTTTACCACTAGCGGAGATTCAGTTTTGTTCATCCACCTGGCTTGGACAACTATGAGATTTTCCAAGTACTATAGGAACTGTTATTACTCATATCTAGTAAATTTTATGTATCTTTTGTAGCCATTGAAAAGTTATTAGATATCCTAGGGTGTTTGGATACCAGAAGAAGAAGTCAATCACAAAAGTTAGAAGCAAAAATAATTTGTTTCACAAAAAGTTAATACTTTTGCTTCTAAAAATAGAAAAAATAACTTCTTAAGTGGTATCCAAACAAACTAAATTCATCAACGTGATATTTACTCTTATCTAGTAAATTTTATTAGAGACTATGATTTGAAACACATCCAGTTCCTCATTGAAGCAACTGACCAGAATCAAATATCTTAACCAATTGGGAATAATTCGTTTGATTAATTAGGAGACAAATTTTTATACTCCCTTCGTCTTAATTTAGTTTATAATTTACACGCATATTAGGAAAAATATAGAAAATATTATTTCCCCATATATACCCATTTATTTTACTTAATTCCCTAGTTTTAAGTAGTTCATACATAATTTTCTAAATTAGGGGACTGATTCCAAAGTAAGGATAAAGTAAGAAAGTTTATGGAAAAATATGAATTTTATCAAGTATTAAGGGACGAGACAAAAACTATATTTTATCAAGTAAACTAGGACGGAGAGAGTAATAGAGACTATTAGTTCAAGTCCACACACTTAGGTTGACCAGAAAGTTATACCAGGTTAAAGTATTTATAGTGAGATTGGCTATCAGTAAAACAAATGAACGGGTCATGGTATCTAGTTCATTTATTGTGAGACTGCATATCGGGAATAATTGAACACTCGATCTCCAATTTGTGAGGTGAGCGTCAAACTACTTGCCCATCTTATTTATGGTTTTAGAATATTTATCCTCGCAACACAAGTAAAATAGAGTATAATTTATAATTCGTAGACTGTACATCCAAGAGTTTCTATCTTCTACTATATAAACCCCAACCATAAAAAGATGCACAAAAATAAAAACAACAAATCTCTTTAAATTACCTTTGTTCTTTAAATAAACACAAAAATACACCCAATCTTATAAAAATCATTAAATCTAATTCAACAACACCACCACCGCCGCCACCGCCGCCAACAAACCACCACTACCACACACCCAACAAAAACACTACCAATGCTACTACTAGCACCACCACCACTGCCACCAGCAGTTGAAGCCAAATTTGGTTTCAACATAAACTTACCGTTTTCACCAATAAAACATTGGTTTCAACATCGTTTTAAGTTTATCAAAATTCGTTAAAACCAAACCTGGTTTTAACATAAACTTACACATCACTAACACAAACATTGGCTTCAGTGACAAGAACTCGACAATATATATCGGTTGAAACCAAGATTGGTTTCACAATAAACTAAACATATCACCAACACAAAATTAATTTCGACAAATTTTGGTAAAATCTAACAAAAGCAAATTTAACCAGATAAAGATACCCATAAATTCTTACGTTGATTTTCTTGTGCCAATAAAAACTCGACAATATATAAATCGAATTTTGACAAAGACGAAGAAAAAAAATCAAACCAATAAAAGCTTCATTTCTTTCTTGTATATATAGATCCATTTCGTACTTTGATCACCACTAACTCTTATTTCTTCCAGCTAAATTTCCACAAATACATGATTTCATTTCCACAACAATATATTCCAAGTTTTTGATTAATCCATTTAAATATCTAAGTCTATCATCGCTAATAGCGTCTAAAATATCTTGTAACACTTCAAATAAGATAGATCAATTGAATTGTGGGGATAAAACCCAAAAAATTACTATGATCATCTATTATGTTCTCTGAGAATTTTGATTTCAATGATCCGATTTGAATATTGGCATATCTTCCATGTTTCAAAAAGATTGAGAAAAAGGGGGATAAGTCTCATACACATAAGAAGAATAACAGGAGGTGCTAGGTTTTGTTTTTTCAAATGAAATAAATATAATTTACATATTTTAAAAACATTTAGAATTTTTGTATCACTTTTGGAAAATACAATATTGAGTTTTTACAAATCTTAACTTATAGTTTGAATTTATGTCTAACAAGTATTGCCACCTTGGTGTGTTACACCATTTTATGTACTCCCTCCGTTTCAGCGTAATAGTGTTACTATCACTTTTTTATTTTGACTTATTTTAGGTTAAAATGAAAAAATGATAGTAACACTTTTACCGAAATTGAAAGAGTATAATTTATAATATAAACCATCCTGATCGGGCTACATGACAAATTAAAATCAGTAATACAATTAGACAATTAATTAGTTTTACGGTTAATTCTGTATTCCCTAAACAAGAAAGACGAAAAGAGTAATTTGTCTTTTCTTGCTTTACCCCTCGAAAAAAGAGGAGATAGTGATTCAGTGATACAACTTTTGTTAGTTTGTACTGTTGCTGCCGCGCAGTAGAAAGTAAAGGTCAAATATGGTAATAAAAACATAAACCAAAGGGTATATATTAGTTACTGCTATTGTAGCATCAAAACGAGGATGTGCGTAATGGAGAGAATAGGAAAAAAAGAGAGCAGAAAAAGATCAGTCTGCTCAGCACCAAAGACGCAGGCCTTATGTGTTATATCATTCAATCTCTCTCATGGTACAAGGAGATAGAGAACAGAGATTCTGTAGAGAGAAAAGGGTGGGGGGTTTATCATTTATCATTTGAGGTTTTGCAGTTTGCTTTAGGTGTGAATGAATCTTTATTAGACGAATAAGAAAGAGTGTTAAACAGAAAAAGACGAATGTGTGTAATGGTCGTCTGATATTTGCAGCCAAAGATGAGGGGGGCCAACTTAAAAACATTGACAACACTCCCATTCTATCTGTATCATCAACTCTCTCTTTATTTTGTTGGTTAATGAATGCAGCAGTCTGTCTCTCTCTCTGTATGACATTTTCTCAAACAGTTCTCAGTCAGTAGTAATACTGACATGAAATTTAACTGAAAGGAACAGTATTATTAGTATTTCTACTTCTCTTTTATCTTTATACATCGAGAGATATAGCTATACAGTAGAGACATTCATTGAAGGCTAATTAAGGTCGTGGATAATGGGTTCCCTGATATTTATTGATGGCCTACAATTTGAAAAGAAAAGAAAGAAAAAAGATTGAAAGAAAGAAAGAAAATAAAGAAAAAGGAAAAAAGAAAGGAAGAAAAGCAAAGACATGGGTGTGGGTTCTGTACTCTGTCTTCAGTTTGTCCCCCCACAAACCCATGGCCCAATTCTTTATCTCTCTCAACCATGTATGTGTGTATATGTGGAATTTTAATAAGAAAGAGTGTTTACTTACTGTCCACAACCCACCATCAACATTGGCTTTTTGCCTTTTGTTTTGTGTGTTTTTCTTTCTCTTTGTAATTGTCTATGTCTGCTACTACTGCTCCCTCCTCTGCTCACTACTTCAAATGGGGGAGTGGAATCATACTTTGAGTTTCTTGTTATTATTTGATCTTCTTCCTATTCCATCATTTTTTTGTTTCTCATCTTTCTTTCTTGTACTCTTATATCACTTTTTCATGGTTATGAATTTTGTTTCTTATCAAGCTTTAATTAGTGGTAATAGCATCGTGAATATCATCACTCAAAAAAAGTATGAATTTCCTGCTACTTTTTGATTTTCCGTCCAGTTTTCTTGTGTTTTAGCTCTCTGAGTTGTCTGCAAATCACTGTTTACTTTGTTTTACTTCTAATATCTTTCTCTCTATATATAATTCCCCTTTTTTGGGTGGGAAGAATACTTGGGTTTCATGGAATTTGATCTGAACCATGATATGAAGGAGGGGGATAACATTGTTAGTTGTCATGGAGATTATGATAAAGATGGTGTTGGTGGTGGTGGGGGATGCTCTTTGTCTTCATCATCTTCATGTTGTTCTTCTAATTCAGTGTCTTCTTCAATCTATTTGGAATTGTGGCATGCTTGTGCTGGCCCTCTCACTTCCCTACCCAAGAAAGGGAGTGTGGTTGTCTACTTTCCACAAGGTCACTTGGAGCAGGCCAATTCCTCCTCATCACTTCCTTGCTCGGAGAATCCAAGCTTTGGCCTCCAACCTCAGATCTTCTGCAGAGTTGTTAACGTTCAATTACTTGTATGTTGTAACCTTTCTTTCTTTAAAATTTGTTGGTTTCTTGTTGGTGTCTCACTCTCTCACCTTATTTGCTTGTTTCCTTTTCCTATGCGTATGGAGTTAGGCCAACAAAGAGAATGATGAGGTCTACACGCAGTTGACCCTGTTCCCTCAACCAGAGGTATGTATGTTACTCAAATTCTCAAGAGTTGCTTTTGTACTTAATCTTAATGGTGTTATGGAGAAACTTAGCAGTAATGTCAAGAAACCAAGAAAGCCTACTGAATGATAGTTTTGTCTTTGATTTTTATATTGTCATTTCTTGATGGGTATACTGCAACACATTAGCTAATTTCAACTCAGTTTCGAATCATAATGTATCTATATATGTTTTGTGTAGTCGGGAGATACAAATTTAGGGGGGAAAGGACATGAAGAGGAAGTGGGGGTAGAGGAAGAAGGGGTTGGAGATTTACCGTCGAAGTCAACTCCTCACATGTTCTGCAAAACTTTGACAGCTTCGGACACTAGTACCCATGGTGGTTTTTCTGTGCCTCGAAGAGCCGCAGAAGACTGTTTTCCGCCTTTAGTAAGAATCCCATTTTTGTTTCATTTCTCCTGTATTATAACTGATTTGTTTAAATTTTGCTGGAGCTTGATGGTACTTTGTGATGAAGGATTATAAACAGCAAAGACCCTCTCAGGAGCTTGTGGCCACAGATTTGCACGGTGTGCAATGGAGGTTTCGGCATATTTACAGAGGCGAGTTTCGATAAATGTTAGTATAGCACATTCTCCATTAAAGTGAATTTCTTACACAAATAGAATGTGGATTTTCAGGTCAGCCACGCCGTCATCTACTTACTACGGGCTGGAGTATTTTTGTAAGCCAAAAGAATCTTGTCTCGGGAGATGCAGTTCTATTTCTGAGGTATAAATGGCTAACAAATCTATGCTCCAGTATCTCAATTTTTGTGTGAAATCTGATGTGAGATGTTGTGGGTTTGTAGAGGAGAAAATGGAGAACTGAGGTTGGGAATTAGACGAGCTGGTCGACCTAGAAACAGCATTCCTTATTCAATTCTTGGTGACCAGACTATGAATGTTCTTTCTCCAGTGGCTAATGCAGTATCCACTAAGAGCATGTTTCATGTTTTTCACAGCCCCAGGTATAGTTATATAATTTTATCATCTGACTGGTTCTAGCAAAACATGAAACACGCACACACACACTCACACTCCCTTACATACATACATATACTAATATAAGTGGGATTCATGTGAGTATGGATGAAAGACATTAACTCTTCTTATCAAAATTTGCTCTTGAGTTGCTATCTTAACAACCTTAGGGTCTCCTTTAACACTTAGAATAAGTAGATAAAGAGATTGATACTACATCCGGGATTATGCCATATTCACCTGTTAAGACATGTTTGATACAGGGCCAATCCCGCAGAGTTTGTCATACCGTACAAAAAGTATTTAAGAAGTATCACTCACCCTGCAGCCGTTGGGATGAGATTCAAGATGAGATTTGAGATGGAGGATGCAGCAGAGAGAAGGTGCAATATACTTTCTTCTACCTTTTTGATCTTATTTTTTATCGAAACCACTGTTCAAGAAGACGGTGATGTTTTGCAGGTGCAATGGTTTAGTGACTGGAGTTAGTGATTTGGACCCCTATAGGTGGCGTAAGTCGAAATGGAGATGCTTAAAGGTACATCCCTTGCAAATTTGTGCTCAGTTCTGGATCTTCAGGTCAAACTGAATTTAACATTTAAGTTTTCTAGGAACCTCACGTCACGTGAGACCAATTATTTTGTATGTTATGCTGACTCGTCGATTCAACTCTTACAACTATTTTCTTAGTTTTCATTCTATTAGTATCTAGTTATTGTATGCTTGACAGCAGTTCTTGTGCATGATTAATAACATTGATCTATTGTCATTAAAATTCTTTATTTTAGTTATATATGGATTCTGTTTCAATAAGTTTCATCCATTTGCTTTGCCATGGTGTTGATTTCTACTTCTTAAAACCATCGACTCACACAATATTTAAAATTCACAATATGAAATTACACTGAGCTTTCCTCTTAGTACTTAAAATGTTTGAAATGTGTGCCTTCCGGTATTTTAGCTAAAACAGGTATAGTGACGATAACAAAATGCAAAAGGTGAAACCACAATGATCACAGTATTATCAGTTTTATAAAAGGAACATGAGAACAACTTAGATGAAATTGGTGTCTGTGTCAGTTAGCATGTCTGTGCAGCCCAACTTATCTGATGCAAGGCGGTATTCATACATGACCCAATTTTCTAATCGATTAGCATTTCGTTACTAGTTGTTCTCCTCTAGAAAAAGGTAAGAACATGTGCGGAAATCATTGTTTGCTTCTAACGTCGACGTATTTTGATGGCCAACAGGTCATGTGGGATGATGATCTTGTGGGCGATCATCATGACCGAATTTCTCCATGGGAGATTGAACCCGCTTCGTCTGCTCCAGTGCTGAGCATCCCATCTGCTCCAAGGATGAAGAAACTGCGGACATTGGAGTCCACATCGCCTGACCACCCTGTCTCAGGTATCTTGCTGTTGAATTTGGCAAAGCTAATTTTGCGATATTTTAGTATCTCAATTTTGGCTTATTTCCTGTAGGGCCAGGAGGCGTTGAGTTCTTGGGTTTCAACGAGTCTGGGAGATCCTCTAAGGTCTTGCAAGGTCAAGAAAGTTTAGCACTTGGGTCACCTTTGTATGTTGGTGACGTTAAAAACCAAGTAGTGGACTTCGCCATGCCCAACTCAACTAACAGAAGCCTCGCATCAACTGGGTTTCAAGAAATTGGCATTAGCGATCGTTTTCATGCACAACCAAGCACTTTCACAGGCTTTTCGGGATCGTCAAGATTCCAGGTCTTGCAAGGTCAAGAAATTTTCCCTTCCCTTTCTGTTCATGGAAGAACTGATTTCAACCAAATTGGTTCTGACAAGAGCAATCCACATTCTATAATGTTCAACTCTTACCAGAGACCATACCCAAATTTCTATCCTTTAGCATCTGCGGGTGTTAGAACAATGCTCATGCCATTTACAGATAAATTCAAAGAAAATCTGGATTTTATGTCAAATTCTCAGAGAGAGCCTATGCAATCCAACATGTCTTCCACCCAACGAAGTTTCTCGGGTTTCTCTGCTATGACTGGGGATGAAATCTGCAACTCAAGTAACCCAAATCTTGTGAAAGAACAGAGGCCAGTAAACAGTGTATCTCCTCCACCTGTTATAGAGACAAATCTAGGAAGTCATAATGACGAACTTCAAGATGGGACTAAAGTTTGTAAACTCTTCGGGTTTTCTCTGACGGGAGACGTTCCAAACTCAAACTCGCCAAATTCTAGCAAAAGAAGTTGTACTAAGGTAAGCTGTATCAGATGCAATTCTGGTATTAACTGTCTTTGCTTAATTCTTCCTCTTGCTGATTGTAAATAAGCCTGAGTGAAGGTTCACAAACAAGGAAACCTGGTGGGAAGAGCTGTTGATCTCTCGAGATTGGATAGCTACACAGACCTGCTAAGTGAACTAGAAAAGTTATTTAACATGGAAGGCCTTCTAAGTAATCCCGAGAAAGGATGGCAAATTGTATATACAGATAGCGAGAATGATATGATGGTTGTTGGCGATGATCCTTGGCAGTAAGCTTTCAGATCCTCTATATGACTTTTAAGCTTATGATCGCTTAATCATTATGATCAGTTTTAAATTCTCAATTTCGTTTTTATCATTTCTCAACTTGGGTACTGTGCAGTGAGTTCTGTAGCATCGTGTCCAAGATTCATATCTATACACAACAGGAAGTAGAAAAGATGACAATCGGAATGATCAGTGATGACACTCAAAGTTGCTTAGAAGAAGCACCTCCAGCAGTTACGGATATTTCTAAATCTTCTTCAGTGGGCCAGCCAGATTCTTCGCCAACAATAACTACGAATTGATCATGTCTGTAACTGTAAGCGAGTTTTATAATAAGATGAAACTTCGCCAATTCCTGGGGTGGGTATATCGTGATTTACATTTTACTTTGTCGAAGCAGTACCTATCATTGTGCACTTAAGGTAAACAATTCAAACTCTAGTGATATCATGTTCAAGCTGGGTTGTGTAATGTATCAAAACCATCACATTGTTACTGGTATTTGTTTCAAAAATAAATAAATTATGCATGGGTGACTATGGGGTGTGATTCAGTTTAGTTCTGTGCACTACACAACAGCATTTGGGGCAATTAGCACTTAGCAGATGTCAGTGTTTCGTATTGAGCTGTTAAATTTGTGAAAGCAGATCTGTTAGCGTGTGAATTCATTTCCGTTTAACTTTTGCTAGACTTTACCAATTCTTGGCGGAGTACGGGAGATTCCCCTAATGACCAACAGATGTGAATTCATCTCTGTTTTGACTTTTGTTAAACATGACCAATTCTGAGTTGAACGTTAGCAGTGACGAAGCATTGAGGCAATTGCCCCTCACAAGTCCTTTTCTTAGGGAAATAATGTCCTTTACCTCCATAGGTGTATTCTTAGCTGCGCCAAAGATGTCCCATGGCAGAAGTTCAACATGCTCATGCACATATTCATCTCAACCACGAGGAGTCGTGTGGTTTCCGTCTTGAGTTCAATCACAGTCGAACAGTATCCTCTCCTACGACCTACTCATAACGGAGGCACAGTTGAGAATATCAGTGGCCAGATTGTTGCTTTCCTTGTAAGCATACTCACTGGCAGAAGTATGTTAGGTTCGTAACAATAAAATAATGCAAAAGTAGACAAATAGAAATAACTGAAACACAAACAATTTAAATTGGATAGGGCCAGCTATTCAACAAATGATCCTTAACCCAACATTTCTCGGCCACATCTCAAAAGAACATTGCAGAGTACTTGTGTCCAAGATAAAACAGTTTGTGGCAAATTGTGTACAACACAAACACAATTCATCCTCTAGATGACAACAACATGGGGAAAAATAATAATTAAACTCAAGTGTGCAAACGAGAGATGATGCAAGAATATCAAGGAGAATGCAGAAGGGTTGCAGAAGATAGTAGCTCGCATTGAAATGAGTAAAACGTCTGTTCAAATAGGCCGAAGGAGGCGGTGCAGGTTTTGGTGAATCAATGACATTGATGACACCATAAAGGTGAGTCAAACGAGTACAATACAGTTGCAAAACAACTAAGCCATCAGTAACATTATCTTTGCCTTAAAAAAATGGTATGATTTTTATTTACTCTTTATTTTATTCTATGCACTTGTCATATATCCTCCCCGAAAGAAAAAAATACTACCACCATTTGAGCCTAAGCCCACGGCCTTATCAGATGGACGGCAAGTGTGTGTTATCATATGAGTCATTGCCTAAGTTTTCTCTTTTACATTAAAAAAAATATTGACCCAAGGATCATATCTTTAGCTTCCTTCAAGTGGACTAAAAATTACATTCACAAATAATAAAGTTAGTGACCTAGTTTAGGTTCTAACATCAAATCTCACCGAGACATTAAAACTTTTATTTTTCCCAATAATCACCCAAGTCACAATAAAAGATGAAAAATATGGAAAAAAAACGAAAAGTATCATTAATAAGCAGAAGTGTCACTAGGATTGAACCTTTGCTTATTAAGAGATTACCGGAACTACTTGTGAATCGATAAATACGGTGTCTTGAACTTTCCAACGTTTTGTGTAACCAACATTCATATTATTTCCACAGGCATTACTAAGTTCGTGCCATGGTGCCCATTATATCCACATTCAGAAAGTTGAGTTTATCAAAAGCGTTCTCATGTTTATTAAAATCATTAAGATTTCGGAAAAACCATCGTTCACATGCAGTCACACTACCAGACAAATACATCGTAGGGAGGGATATAATATGAATTTATTGTCTCATTGAACCTTGATCTTGGATCTCCAGCCAACAAGTTTGAGTGCCCTTCATGGTAAATTTATTTTAGTAGATTAAGTATCGTCTCCCTCGATGTAGCACTAAGTACTTTTTGGAAAATCCTTTCAACAAAGGATCCGCAATATTCTCCTTAGATTTCACAAAGTCAATTGGGATTATGTCTTAACATAGTTGTGTCTTATATGAATATGTCTACTCTTTTGATTATCCAGTTATTGTTGCTTGACTATTACAGTGTAGCGGTATAACGGTCACTAGCTTATGCCTGAGAGAAATGTCTGCCAAAAAATATCTTAGACATTCGGCTTCTTCTCGTGATTAATCTAAAAAATTAAACACCAACTCTATAGTGTACCGGGCTATACACGTTTGTTTAGAGAGCTTCTAAGAAACAAACGCACCTCTGGGCTGTTTGGTAACTATTATTTTAATGGGTTATCAACCAATAATTAGTTATTCAAGTCCATAATCTATTCTAGAGTGTTTGGCAACATTTATAAAAACCTGTTATTTTAAGTAGAAACGAAAAAATCCATTAATTCCATAATTAGATAAAACCTGTTTATAAAAATTATAATAATCGGTTTTCTTATATCAAAATTTAAACCGCGTTTTTTTTCTTTTCTTTTCTCTTCTTTTCTTTTATCTGTTTCTAAACTGCAACAAGAGAAAGAACCAAAGAAACCATGGCTGAAACCTAGATCTTCCACCCTTCCCCTTCCTTCTCTTCATTTTGGTTTCTCTCCTCTCTGATTCATCTTCTACCCTTGCCTTTCCCTCTCTTCATTCTGTCTACCTTATGATTTCTCTTCATTCAATCCCTAAGTATTTTTGAGTGGTGAGTTCATCTTCTTGTCGAATTTGAAGAAATTCAAATTCAGGTAATTACTCTAAGTGGGTTTTTGATTTGTGTTTCATAACTTCAACTAGGGTTTTCAACTGTTTGTTTTCTATGCTATTGTTTTTTGATATACCTAAAATTGTTTGTAAAATTGCCTCACTGATATTGGTATAGACTAAATTTTGTGTACTAACATTTTCTTAACAATTGGATTCAATGGAATGTCATCTGAAAATGCCAAATGGATTGTCAATATGGAAAAAAACTTGTGTGAACTTCTGATCACTCAAATGTTTGGTGGTAAGATGCCAAAATCATTTTTGAAAGAAGCCTGGACTGAAGTCAAAGATGAGCTCAACAAGAAATATGAACAGAATTTGACTATGGAGCAAATTAAGAATAGATATAGTGTGTTGAGGGGTAGATACAATGAAGTTAAGAAACTCATGTCCCTTAGTGGTTTTGAATGGGATCCCGAAGAGAAGAAAATTATAGTTGATGACGAGTGAGTTTGGGATGCATATCTCAAGAAAAATTGATATCATCCTCTTTGTTGTTGTTATAGGATGTATTTTTATTTGTGACTTGTTCTTGGAAGTAAATAATTTGTATTGTTTTGATGTAGGAAAACCCGGATAAAAAAAAATACTAGACAATTGGCTGCCCTATTTGTGGAGACTTGTGTACCATTTTCGGTGATTCAACTAATGATAAGTGCATAATTCACATGATTCTATTGTCAAATCCATACCTGTTTTACATATTATTCTTGCATATTACTTGTTATTACTCTTGCTTTCTATCTTATGTGTCATATTAGGTGAATCATCCAAAAAGGAGCTACAAAGTGCTAAAATGAACAAGGAATTGAGCATTACAAGTGAAGAAGAGTCCAAGACCAAATTATATTTATTCAAATCCATGATTTCTTAATACCATTTTGAAGAGAAAGAGAATACGAAGTGAATACAAAAGGAATGAGGTCATTCCGAGTTCGGACAAAGAAGTTTGGAAAAAACAGCCGAAACAGCAAAAAGTCGTCTACAATATTCCAGTCGGCACAGTTAATAACTATGCCGAATGAACCATTTTTTTGGGCGGAAAACTTATATTTTTGACCCTTTGAGTCGGTATAGTTAATGGGAATTCGACTATGCCGACTGGAACAAGTTTTGGAGCAGAGAGTTAAGCTATTTGGACCCCTAGAATCGGCATTGTTCATTGGAAATCATCTATGACGATTGAGACAAAGTTACTGGGTCCCTTTTGACGCGTTTTGACTTCCAAATCAAGGAAACTTAGTTCCAATGGGATTCTAAACCTTATAAGGAGAGGATACTTGAGGGCCAAACATTGAAGGCTATAAAAGAAGACGTATAAGGCTCAAACAAGATGGATCCAGATATTCTACAACCTCCTGATAGGCACTTAATTTATACATTTTTACCGCTAATATATATTTGTTAGCCATTTTAGTCTTATTTTGCTTATAACTTCGGATTGGAAGGAGGGGAGAGGCTGTTTTCTAGGTTGGAGTCTTCTTTTCGGTCTGGGGATTGGAGAAGTTGGGACGTTAGGGGTTGGCGACTGTGGATTTTCAGGGAAGAGAGGAAAGTGAAGTGTTGCGTACAGGAGAAAGGAGAAAGTGATCCATTGCCTATAACAATGATATCTTTTTATCTTTCTCTTTATTTGTTTTAATGGATTTTAAGAAATCCAACTTCATGTTCTAATTGATTTTGTAGCTAGGGTTTTATGTGTGAAACCACTTTGAGTAATAGGCTATTTTGGATTGATTTATTAAGCAAAAGACTATTATGATATGAAAAATGATTAATTCCTGATTTTGATTTATTGATTTAATGAAAAAATTAGTTGTTGCTTCACCAGTTCTGTATAAGACAGTAACATATGCAAAAAATTAATAGGATAGCAAATATATTTGTCTATTTGATATTTTATGCTTGAGTGAAATCCTTAGATGGGGTATGCTTAAATAGCCAGGTATTATTTATGAACTCATAATTAGTTTCGTATAATTTTCTCGCTGACGCAATTAGATGGTGTATGTTGAGACTTAGAGTTTTTGATGCGCCATGCTTAGGGTGTCCCAGTGATGTTTTCGACTCTAATACATATAATAGGTGATGTCGATAGAACGAACAATAGATGAATATTCAGGAGTTATGTTTCTCTTCACTAATTAAATATAAATAGTGGTGGATACTAAAAACCCTGGTTACCAACTCTTCTACTTGATCACATTGTATATTTCAGCTAGTTTATTTTATTATTTTCTCGTTCATTAGAATTTCTGAAAAATCCAAAAGATATTATTTCTGATTAGTTTAACTAAAGATATTGATTGCAGTATTGTCCCCGCTCCCCGTGGGTTCGACCTGTACTTGTCGTTGTCTGCATTGTAGATACCGTGCGATTGCGGTTTATTTATATAGGGTATTCTAAAATCCTATCAATTTTTGGCGCCGTTGCCGGGGAGCGGTTGTGGAATATTTTAATTAATATTTTTAATTTTCTAATCGTAGTTTAGCTTTTTATTATTTATTATTTTGTACAGTTTTTTTTTATTATTATTTTAGGATTTTTTTTTCCTTTTAACTTGTTTTTTGTTTTAGTATTTCTTTTCAGGTATTTTTCCGAGGATGATGACTCTTTCTCAGGAGACGTCATATAAGATGACACTGAAAGAATATATGAATCGGTCACGGCATGAGGAAGTTCTTGATTCACATATGGTAAGTGAAGAATCACCTCTAATGATATATGAGAAGTATTATAAACACAGACCGCTTAGTTTGGAACAAAGATTGATAGTTCTGGAATGCCAGAGATTAATTGCTGATGATGATCAGTCTTGTAGTGACTCTCAGTTCCATACAAAATATATTGATAACCCTGTGGATGATTGTGTAGATGATTTTCCTAATTCCATAGATGAATCTACCTCACAAGATAATTCACCTGATTTTGAGGTTGTTTCTAGACCCCTAGACTTCCAAAAGTTACCTAATTTAGGATTAGAATTGTGTGCTTCTCAAGTTTTGTTGGATCACTTTGCATCCAAATACCCATAGGACTTGCATGTTCCTGACACCGTGCACGAACCAATTGATATTTTCCCAATCCCAATATTATCCCCATATTATGTTCTTTACGCATTTCCAAGTGTAGTAAAAACTTGGTTTGGGGGTAATCCCTTGTTTTTGATAGTTTCAGTGTATAAGTGTGAAACTATCGTTTGTATATATTTTATTTTGGGTTGATCCCCAAATTTTCAGGTTGTTAGTGTATGAGGATCCTTTCTGTACATATCCAGTAGGTAGATCTTTATTTTCTTATTTTTTTTATTTTTTATTTTTTTTTATTTTCAGTGTTCTTTGTTATTACTATCGTTTGATGCGTGTTACAGAGAATACCGCTTTTCTTGCGTCAATCAGGTGAGACGTTTCAATCCCTTTTCTTTGAATTTACATTTGTCTCTCTTATTTATATTTATATTGCATACCCATTCTAGGTTGCACGGTTTGAAACATTGAGGACAATGTTAAATTTAGGTTTGGGGGTAGAGTTCCGAAAATTGATGCCAATAAGAAACTCTGAAATTTAGAAACTTGTGAACAATTCAGGATGACGCTAACCATTCTAGGTAGATGGAAACATATTTCTTATTATACGAATTGGTGTGCCCAGCTAAATGGTGTATTCATATATGGATGCACTCAGGTGTTAGAAATAACATGATAATCATTGAACAAGCATATCTCGGAATCATCATAATTATATCACTTTCTATTTTTATTTTTGTAATTTTATGTTTCTCTAAGTGATTTGGTGGGGCCCTAGTATTGCCATAAGGTCGAAGCTCGGATGCATTAGAATTTTAATTTTGTCAAAAAAAATAAAAAAAAATGACACTTTGACATCAATATATGTGTGTTCTCCCTGTCTCCGTCGCCTAAGCAAGCGTGGAATGCAGGATCCATGGGAACTATCATGTAATCTGCTGAAAAGGAGCATGCGCTTAGATTCAAAAGATCTAATCATGCAGTCAAAAAAAAAAGATGAAAAATAAAATAAAAATAAATTATGTATATAAATAATAATAAAAAAAAAAATAAGAGCATCCGAGCCGGACTATACACTAATATTTTGGGAAACATCGTTCACCTTAGTCAACATATGTACCATTCATTTCTTCTGTTTCCATATTCTAATCTATCCATGTGTTTGAATTTGATTGATTTCGAGCAATGTGAATGTTATCCAGTTTTGGATGTTCAATGATTATTTGAGTAGAGTTTTGTATTCTTATATGAATTTTAGTACGCTGAGTGCAAACTCGTGTACAATAATTGGATTCATACAGGGTAATAATTTTTATAACCGAAGAATTTAGTATGCCAACTAAATAATTTGTTTAGTTTTTATCCTCAATCGTTTACAGGTAGCTAGAATTTAGAGTAAAGGTTTTGTGGGTATACCTCTTGTAAACCCTCACGAGATAAAACTCGTTCGTTAAGGCCACTTAGGGGTTTAAAGGCTTATTACACATGCTAAATGTAGTCGCGATTCCTGCGAAAGTGAGTTAGGATTTTATTTTATTTTTAGATTAATTTTGCTCGAGGACTAGCAAAGTATAGGTTTGGGGGTATTTGATAGGCACTTAATTTAAACATTTTTACCGCTAACGATATATTTGTTAGTATTAGCAATTGTATTAGTTTTACCATTTTATTTCTTTAGAGGTGGTTCGCATAAAATCTGAAGTTATAAGCAAAATAAGACTAAAATGGCCAATCGGGATAAAAGCTGGAGACAATTCTTCTTCAGGTGCACATGTGAGCTGGTTTAACATGGTTAGAAGAAAGTAAAGAAGTAGAGCAGATGGTATAATCTCTTTGTATGGATGGCTAGAAAGCACGTGAGGTGAGAAAGTAAAGGAGTAGACGTGGCTAGAGGATAGGTGGTCAGAAGGACTATTAGGTTTCTTTTGGAAAACCGGTTTTATAAAGTGGACATGTCCCC
>JAJJMC010002939.1:4135196-4160457 GCA_023531435.1 Papaver californicum
CTTATCTAGTTTCGAAGTCTGTGAATAAAGTGGAGGAAGCCTAGGGTTCGGTATAAGGTGAAAAGTGGCTAATGGATGTTGACCGAGTAAGGGTGATGCACGTGATGAAGTGAGAGGTATAAAAAGGAACTGATGGGGGAGAGCGTAGGAGGCTGGATCATTTAGGTTTTGAAAAAGACTGATAGAAAGAGAGAACGGGAGGGGTAGTGTACGGCTGGTGGAAAGAAAGGGAAAAATGAGAGAGGGGTGTAAGCAGGTGAGAGAAGGAATTGATTTGGGGAGAGTGGTACAAAGACATGAGAGTGGATTAGAGAGAATAAATAGTGACGTGAGAGAGATTGGAAGGAGGGGGAGAGGTTGTATTATAGGTTGGAGTCTTCTGTTCGGTCTGGGATTGGAGAAGTTGGGACGTCCGGGGTTGGCGACTGTGGATTGTCAGGGAAGAGAGGAAAGTGAAGTGCTGCCTACAAGAGAAAGGAGAAAGTGATCCATTGCCTATAACAATGATATCTTTTTATCTTTCTCTTTATTTATTTTAATGGATTTTAAAAAATCCAACTCAATGTTCTAATTGATTTTGTAGCTAGGGTTTTATGTGTGAAACCACTTTGATTAATAGGCTATTTTGGATTGATTTATTAAGCAAAAGACTATTATGATTTGAGTATGATTAATTCCTGATTTTGATTTATTGATTTAATGAAAAAATTTGTTGTTGCCTCACCGGTTCTGTATAATACAGTAACCTATGCAAAATATTAATAGGATATCAAATATATTTGTCTACTTATTTGATATTTCATGCTTGGGTTAAATCCTTAGATGGGGTATGCTTAGAATAGCCAGGTATTATTTGTGAACTCATAATTAGTTTCATATAATTTTCTCGCTGACGCAATTAGATGGTGTATGCTGAGACTTAGAGTTTTTGATGTTCCATGCTTAGGGTGTCCCAGTGATATTTACGACTCTAATACATATAATAGGTGATGTCGATAGAACGAACAATAGATGAATATTCAGGAGTTATGTTTCTCTTCAGTAATTGAATATAAATAGTGGTGGATACTAAAAAACCTGGTTACCAACTCTCTCTACTTGGTCACATTGTATATTTCAGCTAGTTTATTTTATGACTTTCTCGTTCATTAGAATTTCTGAAAAATCCAAAAGATATTATTTCTGAATAGTTCAATTAAAGATATTGATTGCACTATTGTCCCCGCTCCCTGTGGGTTCGACCCGTACTTGTCGTTGTCTGCATTGTAGATATCGTGCGATTGCGGTTTATTTATATAGGGTATTCTAAAATCCTACCACCTCCTACCTCTCATAACACACCGTCTATATCTTAAACCTAGGGTTCACCCCTTTAGAGGGAAACCATTCTTCTTTGTATTATGAGTAGTTAATTCCTTTGTTGATTAATGATGAATTCAATGTTCTAAGCGTGAAGCTTTATTAGTTAATACAAGTTTGTTTGAAATCATCAACGTTTGTTTTCATTATATCTAGGGTTTATGATTGATTTCTTAAATTGTTTGGAGCGCACGCTATATTAATCTATGGATCATTCTACTTCTAGTAGAAAGTTGAGCGATCCGTAATTATCGATCGTCTCTTACAAGCAGAGAACGTGAGACCTTGCAGAGGGATTCTGTGAAGCAATCGTGTGTGGAGACAACACCAGTAAGTGAATCGAGCATACTGAGTTTAACTGCTGGGATCAAACCTAAATTCACAAATCTTAAAGCGTTCGATCAAGTTACACCTTGTAATCGTACATCAAGGCGGCTCAGTTGGATAGAATCCGGTGACTAAGCGTACCTGTTATCCGGTGATATAAGGAGTTTTGGGGATAGCTAAGCGTACCTTCTATTATACGGTTAGTGATGAATGATTCTGACGAAAGATAGATAAGTATACTAATTTAGTCAATGTTTGGTAACGGCGAAGGACTCCCTAATCATCTCTTTATTCTTATTATCTTTTTATTGTCTTTTAGTTAATCCACAATCCCATCCCCCCTTAGTATTTACTTTTATTCTATTTTTGCTAATCTTAATAACATATCAATTACACAACTCTCTGTGAGAACGATCCTTACTATCGCTATATTACTAGTTAATTAGTGAGAAATATCTTGAGTAATTTGTTGCACTTACGACACACATCAAATACAACGGATTCTAATGCATATGCTTCGGATGAGAACGTAGATTTTGATACTCCATTGAAGTCCTTAAGGAAAGGGTATTCCGTTGTTGGAGTGGAGGAAGTAAGTGAAAGCTCAAACGAGAAAGCCAATGAAAGAGGAAAACGAAAAGCTTCAACAACAAATGATTATGGTCATACTAAGAGAGCTACTAGTATTGCTGGTCTAAGTGAAGATTTGTTTTTTATTGCTAATGCAACAAAAGCTAAATATGTTACTGATTTGGATAATGACCCTTATTCCATACCGAATTTTACCAAGTATTGCAATCTCTTGATGGCGTGAGTGTACGAAGTCTAATGGGGGCGTTGGAGAAGTTTCAAGATGCTGGATGGAGACAAGTTTTTATGTTACTAGATCCTAGTAATCAAAAGGAATGGTTGAAGAATCTTAGGTCTTAGAGTTTGTGAGAGGTCTTAGAGTATTAGGATAATATTTGTCATTTGAACCTTCGTCAAAATGGTCGTTTTATTTTTAAATTGAACTAGTTGTCTTTTTTTTGTTGTGAGAATGTAAAAGACATGGATGATAAGTAACCAGTAAGTTTACTGATTATAGATTCACTTATTAATATATTTGGTTTTGGTAACTTGGCATTATGAATGTGATTCTTAATCTTTGTGATTTAGTTAGTACATTATGTTTTCTGTAGTATGTAATGTTTATTGGATTTGTTGTATAATCAAAAATGTGTTCATGGTTTTTGAGGTCAAAATTATCTGACTATGTTCTTGTTATTTGGTTTTGTAAGAGATTTGTTCATCTGGAATAAAGAAAGGTCAGTTATCCTTAGCATACGTGAACACCCAGCTGAAACAGAAGAACATCACAACGGATATCAAAGTGGACACAAATTCTAGGGTAAGATGTAAATCTTATTAGTTTGCTTTACTTTACTTTACTTTACTACGTTTGTGTTCATGCTGTTATAAGTTCCACTATAGATTTCTTTACAACGAATATGGTCTCGAACAAGATAAAGCTATGGAAGTCTATGTCGTTTCTTGCACAATATCATAGTAAGCACAAGCACTAAACATTATAGTTCCTTATCTGACATATCAAATGGGTCTGAGGATTGTAATTTGTTATAGTTTGGATTCATAGATAGACATTCCAATTGATGAAACTGTTCATCATATTGTAATTTATTATAGATATAAATGGACACGGTTTCATGAACATAACATATCTGAATATTTTTTTGTGTTGCATTTTTAAGGTATGACTTTGATGGTGACTTATCACATTTAAGTTATATTATTTCTCTTAATGGTCCAGTGACATTCATTTCTTTTGCAGCCTTTTAATATGAGCAAGGCCCCATATCATTATCCTTACTGTAACAGTTATCATTTGTTTATTAACTTGTTTATTAGGATACGGAATCCGACGAAGAGCTTGGAGACCGCACCTTATTACTTGTGGTTGGAGCAGTTATTGAGAACCAAAAGGGTCGTATATGCAGGGAACCTTGTAGAACTTCTATACTAACGGGATATCAACACATGCAAGAGATTTTGCACGACCATCCGCGTATATGTCATGAGCAGTTTCTCATAGAGAAATTTGTTATTCTAGGTTGTCTCATATTCTAAAAGAAAGAGAATCGTTACGTGATAGTCGATGGGTTACTATAGAAGAGCAGTTGAAAAATTTTCTTCTCACCATTGGACATAATGAAGATAAAAGAATGTTACAAGAAAGATTTCAACATTCCGGTGAAACTATAAGTAGATACTTCAATGAAGTATTGGGATCTATCATGGAACTTTCTAAGGAACTCATAAAACCTCCTCTCTTTTTTTGAGACTCCAGTCGAAATTCTCAACAAAACTAAACATTACCCATGGTTCAAGGTACGTCATACTGTTGATGTAGATGATATCCGTCATAGCTTTGTCTTGTTTTTTTTCTTCATTTTTTTAACTTATGTTGTAGATATCCATACGTATTTTGTAGGATTGCATTGGCGTTATAGATGGAACTCATATTAAATTCATTGTACCACTTTCCCAACAAACACCTTACATCGATAGGAAAGGAAATATATCACAGAACGTTATGGCGGTATGTTCTTTCGATTTGAAGTTCACATTCAAATATATTTATGCTGGGTGGGAAAGATTTGCAAATGACTCAAGAATTTTATGGGAAGCTTTGAGTAATAGAAGATCCATGTTTCCTCATGCCCTTGAAGGTCGGTTAATTATAAAGCATATATAATTGGATTTTCTTGCGTCCGAACGATCTTATATTTTAAATTTATTTTACTATTGCAATGTATAGCATGTTTTATGAGTTTGAATGGTTTGGACTTGGTTCTGTTGTTAAATAAACTTTTGAGAAATGACCCTGACTTATTCTTCTTTTAATCGTGATGCGCGCTTCGGTGTCTTTGGTCTTTAATCAAACATCCTCTTTTATAAATCTGAATTTAATTAAGGTGGGTATTCAGACTAATCAAGTTAAGGTGTTTCATTAAACAACTAACACCGATAAGGTATATTTAATTTTAGGAGGTAACTCTATATAATTCTGAGCAAGAGTTCTACTTTTTTTTATAGATTTACCCATTTTGTCTGCACGACATAGTATATAACAGGGCATACCATTTAGGTAAGGGACCTAAGTCTCTTAATTGATATTAAAGTACAATATGAATGCACCACTTACGACTAGTAATAAATTAATAAATAGGTCTAACACAGAGTTTCTAAATTGAAGATATAGAGGTAGATGGTTGTGGTGGTTGGTTTTGGTAGTCAATTAGCAAAGCTGAGTTTAAAATCAGTGACCGTTACTTTTTGTATTTCTAGATGTAAAGTTCTACTGATTAGGTCCACTATCTTCATGTGAAGTTATGTCCTTTACCACATTCAGTTAAAAGCTCATGTTTAGTGATTGTTATTTTCTTTCTTTCATATTGCATTCAAACTTAGTGGAGTAAATACAGATCCCATGTACCTACAACTTTGGTTAGGCGTCAGCTCTTGTGTGGTATGGTTTTAAAGGTTCACAGTAAAGGGTCTTCTTGTAGTGGAATATGTATCTCTTGAATTTGTATCTATGATGGAAGTATTTGTTGTGGAGTAAGTATGGTGCTAGATAGCTTTCAGAATGCTCTTTTTTTCCTCTTTCATTGAAGTATGATTATGTCCTGAATTAATAATATAATTATAGCAATTCATGACTGTGTAATATCCATGTTGTTGCATTTGTTATCTGCCTGTTGGTTTATTGTTGTTTTTCTTGTTTTGAAGAAATTGGTTTATTTGTTCATTCTTGGTCTTTTCTTTGTATATTTGTTATCACCTGGTTCTTGTTTTCTGTTTCGTCTTCTAATATAGCCTGCCACTTAAAATAGTGGTGTTTGAAGTTTGAATTACGGCCAGGAGTATAATTTCAAGTATAGGCCTATGATTCCAACACTAATGTGATATCCACAAGTAAGTCCCACAGAACATTAGGTTGTCATTTCCAGTAGTGTCGCCAATTACGTTAGCATTCTCTACATCACTGAAAATAGATAAAATTTATAGACATTAGCATTTAGTCAATCCCAAGCAGCTAGCTTATTTTCCTATTTTGTAAGTATTGGTTAGTGGAGTGTGGTCATCGAAGCTTGGATCCATCCTGTTTGATTTACATTGATGGCATTAAACTTTGACTTGTACATAGTTGTATCAAAATATGGGAATTCGATTACGATTTTTCTATTTGTGACCAAGAATTTTTAACTCGGTGTTCTTTTTTTACTTGAAGGAAAGTACTATGTAGTTGATGTTGGTTATCCAAATATGCCTGGTTTTCTCGCTCCATATCGAGGAGTTCGATATCACTTACACGACCGTATAAGAGGAAGCAATAGAAGGTTCACTGCAAAAAATTTGTTTAACTTTGGGCATTCCTTGTTAAGGAATGCAATCGAACGGAGTTTTGGAGTTTTCAAATCTCGTTTTCCAATTCTGATGGATCCAGCCTCATTTCCATACAACACCGAAGTACAAATATTAGTAGCAGCATATGCAACTCACAATGTTATTAGTAGCAGCAAGTACAAATCTCTAATGAACTATTTGCATATTATACAAATGAAGATAATGTCATAGATGTTGATACGTCCCCGCTCGGTGAACCCGCATTTAGTGGTATGTATGCTCATCAACAAAGAATAAATTAAATGAACCACATGAGAAATCAAATAACGATGCCATGTATAGGTTTAAATACCGAAACTATCTATGATCAAATTGTTAGTGATTGAACAATGGTTAAATTTATGTATTCTGGTTTTAATATAAAATTAAAATGATAATGGAAAACATGTTTACCAAACATCTTATCATGTAAATGATTATTTTTTTAAGATAATCAATTATTCCAAAAAGTTATTTGTTAAAGTTTATTACAATAATGATTAATATCGTAATCATAATCTTTACCAAACAGGCCTTAGAGTGAATAAATACCCACCCATAGATTTAGACTCTTAAAGCTTCTAATATCTAGTTTTTCCACAATATCCCTCAGAGACGATTACCTTTCATTAATTAATCAAAAGGTTAAAGTGTACTTTAAGTACTACAAAACTTTAATAAGAGCATCCCAATGTTCCTGCTCTGGATTGCAGGTATACATACTCAACCTATTCACAACATAGGAAATATCTGGACTACTGCAATTCATCAAATACATTAGACTTTTGATAACACATGAATATTCTAGTTGCGAGATTCTCTAACCCTTATTCTTCTTAGAACAAGGACTATGTGGCTTGAGAATCTCATTCAAATTGAAGAACTAATCAAATTTAATCAAATTTGGTCCTACTATGGGTATAGGGGAACCTCTTTCACCCAAAACTCAATTAGGGTTTCTTTCAGGTGATAGAGTGGGTGAAATTTTTCACTATACGGCTTACATTTTGTCGTTTGAAATAAACAAAGAAAAAACGGTAAAACATTTGTCGTATACAATTGAAAAGAAAACATAAGGCAAATGTTTTTTCATTTATTATTTTCTTTCACTTATCCGGTTTTTAATTTGTCGTTTAAAACTTTACATGTATATGAGATTTACACGGCTTTAAAGTTGCCGTATAGGTGATGACTTTCTAGTTTATTATGATTCCAAAATTGAAAGAGAAGTAAAAGTAAAAGTATTGAGATTTATATGTCATTTTTTCCTAGCCTAATTTCACTCAACAATAGGAGACTTATTTAGAAAAATAGGCAAACTATTAAGAATTTTTTTTATGTTATTCCATGTGTGGGTTCGATTTAACAATTTTTTTTTATTTTACATCTGTTTTCCATTTTGGAGGATTCTGTAAATCAAATATCATCTAGATTATATATTTGATAATGCTATTCGATATGATCATTCAATCTTTCGCTCTCTGTATAGTGTTATTCGAACGGCCAACTGTTTGCCGACTGGTATTTAAAAAGAAAAAAACTAGATGGTAAAAAGTATGTCCTTTAGAATTTTTATTTAATTTATCGGCTAATTGTATATTGTATAGATTTGTATACTATATCCCACAGTGGCTTTTTTACTCCTTCAGGTAGACTCTCATTCAATTTCATATGAATAAACTCAAAATGAGTCTATCCCATAGTCCTTGCTCTTACTATGGTCATACGAATTACAAGCAGGTTTAACATTAATTTGATTATGCCTTATAAGCACATTTTAATATAATGAGATTGATTAACACTATAACCATTATAATATCTTGTAATTTTTCATTCCTATTATCAAGTCAGCGATCCTAAGTCTTTCTTGTTAAAGTTCTCATTAGCGTGGTTTTAGTGGTATTAATTATATCTATCTTTGTACATAGTATAAGCATATTATCAACATACATGAATACAATTATAAAGGAATTATCCATAAGTTTAATGTAAAAACACATATTAGATTTATTAGTATCTAAACCACTAGATTTCATCAAACTAATGTTTTGTGCGGTAGTTTAGGTGCTTGTTTCAAGCCATACAAATGTTTATTAATCAGTTTACATATTTTGTATTAACTTCCTTTCACAAAAAAAAAATCCTTTGATTGGTCCATGTAAATTTCTGGGTTAATTGATATTTAGTACTTAGATTTTGTCCAAAGTTAGTGTCTCATCTAACATTTTCCAACACAGTGGTTGGTACCTGGACTTCATGTTGACTGTCTTTGACCATCTAGCGGAATAAATTATATTGAGTTTACAAGTATACTCCTGATGTGGGCTTAGGTCTAACAAAACCAATAATCCAACGGTCTTGATATAAGAAGAGTACCCTAATTTTCTATTCCTCCTATGTTGTCACAAGTCATAGCCATCTCTTCCATAGTAAAGCCAGAGTATGCAACTGAACTAGAAGATTCAAGAACCTAAAAAAGCATAGTAGATCAATCCTAATTGATCAAGTTTTTCCCCAAATTGAAGAATTTATTAATGGAGTTTTACCTGAATGCATTCAAGATTTGTAGTCAAGCCAATTCAAAACTGAAACAATTCTTTCAAGTAATATTCAACAAAAAGTTAGAAGATCTTTTGTGGGTTTTAATAGTAAACCCAAATTATCAATTACTGAAGATCTGAAGATTGTGAGTAGGTATGGGATTCGGTCTGTTAATGAATAATTTTTAGGCCGTGACGGAATGTTGACTTGGTTGATTGTAATTAAAATTAAAATGAATTAGAGGTGAAAGTGAAATAATTACAAGAGAAATTTAGTGTTAGTGGGAATTTAGTTCAGGATTTACAAGATAAAGTTTTGGATTGAGGCATCAGCTGAAGAACTTGTAAAAATTGAATGAAGAACTTCAGTCAAAGATCAAAGTTTAACAAAAAATCTTGATAAGGATTTTTAACTGGGTGTTTAAAAAAGAAGATGGTACGAATTTAGGGTGTTTCTGAATTGGGAATTTTTTTGGGGGAAATTGAGGATTTTTTTTTGTCAATAATCATCATGGAATTGGGGGGAAATTGGGAATATGTACTATAGTTTTCTATTAGGACTTCTTATGTCATATAAAACTGTCATGATAAGGTTCGTATGTGTGTCTTGATTGAGAATGAAAAATAGTTAATTATGTCATCTCTAATTTTATAAAGAGAGAATGAAGTTGCAAACGAAGAAGAAGAAAAGAAGGCAAAAAATTAAGATATTTGGGTGCAATTATCTGATGTAAATATTTAAAAAATAAAAGGTAAAATAGTAAATACATTAGTAGATGGTAAATTTAAATAAAATTATAGTTAACATAGTCAATTGAAGTCAAATGATTTTCAAGTACCAAAATGTTAGACCGAATACTGCTTTTGGAAAAAAAATCTAAGTACCAAATATCAATTAACCATAAATTTCTTCATCTAATTCACCATTTAGAAAAGTTGGATTTATATTCATTTGATGTATCTCTCATTTATGAATAACAACTATCGTGATTCACATCCTAATTAAGGTAATTTTAGAGACAGGTGAGTAAGTGACAAAAAAATCTACACCTTCGCGTCGCTTTTGGCCTTTACCTACCAACCTAGCCTTTATTTTTCTACCGTTCAATCTACCTTAAGTTTCCTAAGATCCATCTACATCTTATGATCCTAATCTTGAACATAAACTTACAAGATGTCAATTCTGGTTTCGTTGGATGCAATTTATTTTGTTTATTTTTGTTCCTCTCCAGAATGTAGCTTCAGACACAGTCATGGCTTCCTTATAATTTGTAGGATCTGACTAGGAATGTCAATGTGTTTGGTTTATCCCGACTACCACTGGCCCGAAACCGAAATCGTTTATAAAAGTTGGATACAGGTCCTAACAGTACCAGGTTTGGTCCTAAATGGGTGATACCGAAACCACCCAGTAAAAAACTCGGGTACCCTTCAGGTACGAATACTTGTTGGATATTTTTTTAAAGTTAAATTAATTTCTTTTTTAAAATCATTTATCTTTTTTAAATTGATTTATATCAATACTTTTTTATATTTTGCAGATCCACATTGAGCTTCATGTTTTCTCTCAAATTAAGCCGCCACATAATAAAGTCAATTGTAATATTTTTGAAGATATTATATATTAATAAACACATATGTTAGGCAGTAGTATTCGAGAAGATACACGTTTTCATAAACAATGTTTTTCTACATATGTCTTTTTAGAATTAGCGTTTTACAAGACAAAAGAACCCGTTGGTTTTGGTGAAGAAGTGCCTTTGAAACACTAACATTTTTGAAGCAAATTATTTAAGTTTATCATTAATCATCCATGGTGAAGTCTCATTATATCTTGGAGAAAATCGTGTAATAGAAGCATACTTCATTTCACTCTCTTTTAATTCCCTCGAGTTCTCAAATGAGATTCAATCCAAAGTCTCTGCTATTTTTAATCTTTCCAACTTATTTTCTATACATCTCCCTCGCCAAAGAATCTCAAAGTTCAATTTTTGTCGCCTATTATTGTTGTTTGTGTGAATTTCATCGTTGATTCTTGCAATGGAAATAGTTGTATGAGAAATTCATTTCCATGACCGGATGTTTATCATTAACAAAATCAAGCAAATACGGTAATATTCCTTTGAGGTTGTTTTTTGAGAGATTTATGTGAGTGATATTTTTGAGTTTGCCGAGGCAAAGAGGAAAAAGTCATGATGGGTGATTATCAGACAAATCCAATGTATCAAGATGAGTTATTTTGCTAATGAAAGTTGGGATATATCATGTCAGATTGCATGATCGCAACTCCAGACTAAGAAAATTGAACTTAGACGAATGATGTGTATTTAGAACAATGGTCAGACTATTCGAGTTCAGATTTAAGGCTTTTTAATAAAGTGATAAACTTTTTGAAGTATAATTAAGAAAGTTGACGTTTTTTGAGCCATTACATAAAATGACCGATTTTGACATTTTACATTCCGTTTTTTGGTAACGGAAGTTATTGCCTATGTGTTAGTTATCCAGTCCATTTAAAAGACACTTAAGTCCCTCAAATCGGCACTCTGAGTCCGAGTTAGATTAATGAATCATTTCCGAATCAACTTGACTCATAAACATGTTCATCTTCTTCTCAATTATCAGGAGACAGACCTTGATTGCTATTTCACTTTTATAGCTCAAATCTCCTTATTCAAATCCCTGCAAATTTGAATTCATAACCCAAGTCTTGTAATCTTAAACAACGGCTACAACATCACTTTCTTTTTGAATCTCTAGCTTTCAAACTCTACCCATATCCCAACTTTGAATTTGATCCTGATCCTGTCTTTTATTCTCGTCTAGAAATGTTTCAATTTTTTAATTATAATGATTCTGATAGGTCCTTGATCTGAAAATCAAGAATTCTATGGTGGAAGTGAAGGAAAATGAGGGGGAAATGGTTTGGAGAAAAACAGGAACAAACCAGATTTGATTAATTTGTAAAATTCATCCCTTTTACAACTCGTGTAGCTCAGGTATTTATAATCCTGATTAGCTCTCCTGTTTCAACATCTAAAAGAGATTAACGACTACTCTTATAACTAAACTAACAGCACCCGAAACATGCTTCTGGAAGCTCCAACTTAAAAGGAGCCCAAGGGGCTACCCAACTTCATATCGGCTTCATATCAATACCCCATGCTGAAAAACATCCTTGTCCTCAAGATCCCAAACCAAAAAGACGAAAAAATGTTCCCAAGCATCATCTTGATTGAAATCAGGGAATTGCTGTAACAACAAAGCAGAATCTTCCCAAGCAGCATCTTCTTCAACATGCTCAGACCTAACTTCAACATCTTGTGGATTCTGTTGCCGGAAGTGGTTAGCTCCTTACGACTGAAACCGGATGTAAGAAGAGCAGTCTCAATCATCAAGAGAAACAAATCCTTCACAGACTTGTCATTCTTGCTAGCATCAGCCCTAGCCTTCTTCACATGTCCCATCGTCTTATTGAATAAATCATTGTTCAATTCTTCGAAACGAGCACGGGTAAGTGGTTCAGAGATTTCCAAGCCTTCATATAGAGATTCAATCTCAACACGCACTTGATGTTGGTTACTAAAAGCTCTCTTAGCACGTTCACACTCCCTCATTAGCTTTCCAAGAGCCCTGTTGTCTTTGCTGATGTCCTTTTCATGCTTCTTCTTGATCAATTTAATGAAGTAATTCATAACTCTGTGATCAAAGTCCTCACCTCCAAATGAGTGTCTCCGTTTGTGGAAAGAAACTCAAACACTCCTTTATCAATAGTCAAGATACTGACATCGAATGTACCACCACCAAGATCAAAAACAAGGATGTTCTTCTCTCCAGTCTTTTTGTCCAAACCATAGGCAATAGCTGCTGCGATTGGCTCATTGATGATTCGTGCTACATTTAATCCAGCAATCACACCAGCATCCTTGGTAGCCTGTCTCTGAGCATCATTGAAGTATGCAGGTACAGTAATGACAACATCCTTAAGTTTAACCTCAACATATGGCTTTCCTTCCTTATTCACAATCTTATATGGTAAGAGTTTCATATCTCTCTGTACCTCTTTATCATCAAACTTTCTTCCGATAAGTCTTTTGATATCGAAGAAAGTTCTCATTGGATTAGCAGCATGTTGATTCTTTGCAGCCTCACCTAACAAACGTTCACCATCAGTAAACGCAACCCAAGATGGAGTAATACAGTTACCTTGATCTTTAACTATGATTTCAACATGTACGCTCTTATAAACACCAACACATGAATAAGGTGTACCAAGATCGATACCAATTACTTTTCCTAATTTTGGTGTTGTTGATCCTCTTTCGCAACACAGAAATAAGCAGAAAAGATTACTGAGAATACGATTAATGCAGATTTAAACCCGTGGGTTTTCGACAACCCGACCATTGTCTCTGAAGGAAGGAAGAAGACTGATTTCAATTTAGAATTTGATTTTGATGGAGCTCTAGATTTAGCTTCAGCAACATCATCTTCAGTTTCAGTAGGTAAACCAATAGCAGCACCAACAGGAGAAACTTCACCTTCCGCAACAACAATAGCAGCAAGAATTCCATCATTTTTCATCACTACCTTGTATTTGACAGTATCTCTTATATCAATAATTGCACCATATGAAAGTGTCATAACAGCTGAATCAAGATTAACAACATGCACTCGTATATTCGATCCTCTAATATGACAAACCAATCTATTCATAAATTTTGTTTTCCCATTACCTGCCATTCCAACAACATTGATGATAACAGGCTTCTTCTTAGAAGTAGTAGTCTCATCAGTTGCAAGTTTCCCCATTGCAATGGTGGAGTACAATTTAAGGTAACTTCGGACACCTGATAACAACTGTTTTTGTTTCACTTCGTACATGAACAACTTGAGCTGCAACCTATAAGCATCCTGGTTGTAGTTGACAAGAGACTCATCAAAAGTTGGAGCAGAAGGTGTAATAAACTCAGGACAAACATAAGAGAACAGTTCGTCATAAAGAGCATAAGCTTCATCGTCATATCGCTGCATCCTCATCATCGTCGCACCGTACTTCTCTCTTAATTGAGTGTTCACATCCTCGGCAACAAGTTTTTCTTGAGGACATAAAGAAAGAAAAAGTGCCAGCAAAGCGTACATCTGCCCATTCTTTTTCAAAATTTGCTTATACTGAGGAGATTCCTGGTGATACTCCTCGATTATGTACAGGAGAATCTTGCTAAATTCACGAATTGACTCAACATACCCCCGCAACATAAGGTTTGCAAATCCATTGTGATAAACAGTATCAATGTGGCTTCCAATAACATGGGTACAAACACCTGACTGACTGATGTCAATCGGCTGTATACACTTCAACCCAGTGTGGTAATCACCCAAAAGGCAATGCACTCGAAGCAACCCCACCATGATGAAATACCCTAACACTTTCAGAACGTTGCTTCCACCAGTGTAAGAGTATCCACAATTAATAGTGAACTCCTCCGGACCTTCTTTTTCCTGCTCCAAGATCTGAATGATTTTAGACTTCTCAACAAGCGGTTGCAAGAAATTGAGAACACCATTTACATTCCATGCCTGATCAAATTGCTTAAGGAGAGCGATTTCCTGTTCATTCTTATTCTTCATCTTAGCTCTATACTGACAAAATGACTGAAACTGATTAACAAACTCATCAACCATATCCCACAACCACTGTCTCAGCAACTGCGTATTAACCACACCATGTAACACCGCTTGAAACAAAGAACAATAATTATCGCATGAATCAATTCTCTGTTTCAATGTTGGACTCAACCTCGCATAAAGATGTCTAGACCACATTTCTCTATATAATAAACAAAAAACATGATCATTATCAACACAAGGTGCAACTGCATCAACCGAATGCCATGGTGATTCCTTAAACATACATTCACTTAGTTTCTGAAATGAACCTTCATACATCAGACTAATCTCGTAAACCTTCTTCCCATGTATGTGTCTGTAGAGCTGAGAAACAAATGTTTTGACGGAATCAAGTACAAAGTTTGGATCGTAACCTAAATCTGTTGTTCTTGAAGTCATTGAGAAATTGAGTTTGTGATGAAGTCATTCAGAAATTGTGCCGAATATTTTTGCAGAATCAGGTTTTCAAGAAACGAAAACCCTAGTTCTAATGAAATATAAAGTAAAAATGCAACTACTGAAAGCAATGTTAATGAAACTGAAACCCTAGATTAATGATCAAGAAACTAAACTTACAGATTAAATCTTCGTGTATTGATTAAGAAATTGCTGTTGTTCGATCATTGAGAGTAACAGGAAACCAAATGAGATTTTATCGATTTGTAATTGATATGAACTTGATCGGAAACCAAGATTCACCATTGTTGACAGAGTACAATTGATATGATCTTCTCAAGATTAGACACAAGAACAACGGATGAACGGAAAATGAGGGAAAAATTTTCAACAATCACTCAAGATCGTTGGCTCTGATACCAAATGATAGTTCCTTGATCTGAAAATCAAGAATTCTATAGTGGAAGTGAAGGAAAATGAGGGGGAAATGTTTTGGAGAAAAACAGGAACAAACCAGATTTGATTAATTTGTAAAATTCATCCCTTTTACAACTCGTGTAGCTCAAGTATTTATAATCCTGATTAGCTCTCCCGCTTCAACAACTAAAAGAGATTAACGACTACTCTTATAACTAAACTAACAGCACCCGAAACATGCTTCTGGCAGCTCCAACTTAAAAGGCGCCCAAGGGGCTACCCAGCTTCATATCGGCTTCATATCAGATTCGATATACCAAATACCCAAGTTCTCAAGTATTTAAAGTACATGAGATCGAATCATCGCCAACAAGTCATAATGAGAAAGAAGACCAACTTGCATTCATGAACAATCTCTGTCAATTTATCAAAGAGAACCAAGTTTTACTCTATTTGTCAATTTAGGTCTAGTTTTTCAAGAACCCTAATTTTTTAATTAAAAAAAAGCATCAATGGATGCAATTGAACTTGATTGCTGCCTACCATACCTTAAATTATCGCCAACAAACGATTGAACAAATTAATTCGAAGAATCCCCAATTTTTTTAGAATAGCCTCTTATTTTTCCATTGCCTGTTTCATTAGTCCCGAAGAATCTTTGCGACGAGACCCAATAGATTTCTCAAGTTTCTAATTAAAAGGGAAATTTACATGAAATAATTATTAAAAGAAGTCGCCACCCAACTAAAAGTGTTAGAACCCAATAGAAACACTAGTCCAATTTTACAAAGATAAGTCCAGGAATCAATATATCGGTTAGGAAGATGAGAGACACCTAACCCGTCCAGTTAAGAGATTAACCTCTGCTTTATAATCGGGATCTTAAGAGTATTGATTGTTAAACAAAATATGTAATAATAAGTTCATAACAATACAATATAAAAATATTAAATACGCAAAATCACGCTTTATCCAACCAAATGTAAACCGGCTCCCAAAAGAAAACTCGATATTATTATTATTAAATGATCACGAATTATTGGAAAAAAAAAATAGGATCAAAGAACTTCAAAAATGACAAATAAATATTATCGTTGGTATTATTATTATTATTATTGTTATTATATGATTTTATATATATATATATATTATATGTTATTGTTATATATATATATATTTTAAAAAACGAGAAATTTATTGGATGAAAAAGGCATTTACACTGAGACAAAAGGAAATCTAACCACAAGTTGGGCTCCTACTCCTTTTTGGTTCGCTAACCCTAGTCTGAAGAAAAGAGAGTTGTCAATTTTGTGGTTGTAATCAAAGCTAGTTATACAGTTCTGTAACCTTTTTACAAAAATAATCGTGTCCTATCCTAGTTCACCTAGGGTCGTAAAGGCCAGCACACCCATTCCGTATCCTAAGCCACATACTTGTCCAGATATTTGGTGCGTTTTCGGATGATAGCGTTCGAGATGGCTTAACCGGGCAAAAAGGATACTCTCCCTCCACCTGTGAAAGGGGACACTCCGGTGACGTCGAAGCAGACATCCCGGCCATTCTCCCAATTATATACAAGGATATCCGCTGGCCGTAGGGAACGCTCATCGTCCCCCAAAAAGCCCAAAGGCGCCGCTTTCCACGTCGACACACCTGCCCTGAAGCACATGTCAGCGACCACGTCTCGGACCAAGTCATTCCTGAACTTGAGCCCCATCTCGCTGGCGCAGTGAAGAGCATGGTCACCAAAAACATCCATCCCTCTGCCGTAGCAGGAGCATACAGTGTTCTCTGCGAACAAAGGAATACCAAGTCTGTAGGATAAAACGGCTCGGAACTATCGAGACCCAATTGATTGGTTGAGCCCATATATAAGGATCGCTTTGAGGAAATCTTGAGCCTGGTCCATCTTAGTGCATTGCCATAAAATGTTGTCCCGGTCAGACATAGTGAACCTGGTGGGGATACTCTTCTTAACAACGCCTAAGTAGTGGGCTGCCATAAAATAATATTATTATAAAAAAAAACTTTCATTAAAGGGAGAAAAGTATTATTTACATTGAGTTGGTAGGGAGCCTAGCCACAAGCTAAACACCTACCCTTTTCTGAATAGAAATGCATAATCTAAAGAAAATGGAATCACCTACTTTGTAGTTATAGTCATGGCTAGCCATGCAGTTCTGCAGTCTCGTTATGAAGCCAATCGTGTCTTCTCCCAACTCCCCTAAAGTCGTAAAGGCGGGTACTCCTAGGCCGTATCCGTGCTTGTTGCATTTGTCCAAATATTTATTACGTTTGCGCGCGACAGCGTTAGAGATGGAAATCCCAGGCGTAAACGCAACCCTCTCGCCTCCTGCAAAAGGGGACACCCCTGTGACATCAAAGCACACATCTCGACCCCCTCCCAATTGTATACAAGAATATCAGCAGGCCTAAGAGCGCTTGCATTGTCAGACAAGAAACCAAACTTGACTTCCTTACGGGCCGAGACACCATCTTTAAAACACATATCCGCCACCACGTCTCTTACTAGGTCATGCCTAAATTTGAGACCCACCTCACTAGCGCAATGTAGGGAATGATCACCAAAGGCATCCATATCTCTACCGCAGAAAGAACATGAGCTACCCTCAACGAACATAGCAATGCCCATCCTATAACAAAAAATGGCCATGAATTGGCGATGCCCAATAGATTGGTGTAACCCAACAATTGGGATAGCTTTGTGGTGGTCTTGTGCATGGCTCAGCCTATTACATTGCCACAAAATGCAATCCCGTTCAGTCTGATTAAGTGCAGTGTCTGAAGTGCAATGTCCCTATCCACATGGAGAATGGTGTTCTGCACCTGGGTTGTCTGAAGAAAGGAGGCGAGGTAGCAGTAAAATCTAGAATCCTTCATAGTGTAAACCCCCAAACCCCGTCCTTCATAGGCAAAGACGATATGCACATTTGGAAAGGACCAAAACCAGCACCATCACTAGTAACCAAGTGTCTTAGGAACTGACATAAATGCTGGTCTTAACTCCATTAACTGAAGAGTTTTCTCCACCCTGTGATGGACCATCTCATTGCAAAAGTTAGCATCCAGACTAAGCGGACCACCTTGGAGATTCACTCCTCTTACTGGTCTACTGATGGTAGCCGGGAACACCCCCTTCTCCAAGCTTTTGGGGTCTGTATTGGGCCAGAATAGCTCCGTCTTGTTAATATTGAGGGATAAGCCTCTGCTGCTCCCCTCAGATTAGATAATGTGTAAATCTTGAGCCACCTCTAGAGTGTCCCGAACGATAGTCCCATCGTCCAAATACCAAGCATGCATGTCCAAGGTTCACTTGGAAGCAATTTTTAAAATTAGGGGGTGTAATGTCAAAGCAAACAGTAGAGGGCCCAAAGGGTCTCCCTGTTGGACGCCCTGAGCTGACAAAAGAACTTTGTCATTGTAATAGAGCATTGCCGGCTTTGCATAGCAAACTTCAACCCATCTAGAGATACCAGGGCATCTGGACCTAAATTCATTGATGATTGCGGTTCTGTCCACCAAATTAAAAGCATTGTTGAAGTCTATTAAAAGCATGCACTTGGTAGAGGAGTTACCTTGCATCTCCAAAATTCTGTTTGCTGAATGCAAAATGCCTTCCCCCATACATTGGACTCCCACGCCGAATTGGTGATCTCCTAGGTAAGTGTCCATTTCCTTACTGACCCCTGACGCACCCAGTTTAGAGCAAAGCGTCCTCCAGATAGTTCCCACTGCGATGGGCCTTATGCCCCCTCCAGGATTAATCAAAGGAGTAAGAGGAACACTCGCGATGTAAGCACCAAGCACTTCTGGACATCTACCAGCTAACCACATGTTAACTACTCCTGTCATAGAAGACAAGAGGTCATCTGCAACAGCGACAACAGGTCCACTGAGGGCATCCAGAAGATGTTGGGCTCGAAATCCATCTCTGCCACATGAAGTTCCTTTGGGAAACCCCTTGATGGCACTTAGAACTGCCGATTTGTCTACACAAAGAGGCTCAACCACAATTGGGTCTACAGGGATGCAGGAAGGCGCCGCAGCAGGGTGTTTGTGGCTAAGCTCTGTAAGAGTATCTTGAGAGCATGGGGCTATACCACTGGAGGCCAACACTTTGATAGAAGTCGTGTACTGGCCTAGGCCCAATTTCCACTTACACGCTGCAAGATTGGAACTACCCAACATCTGTATGTTGTTCGGCCCACTTTGATGCTGTCTGGATTGCTCCAAAATGGACTGTACCAAGCCATAACACTCACTGCCATCACTCCATTGAAGTAAAGCCTGGTTGATACTATCCATCTGTAATTTTTTCCGGGTCCCTGACCTCTCTTCTGCAGTCCCCTTGGGTGTGTACAGACCTAAAGTACACACTGGCAGGAGCAACAATCGTAACCAAACAAACAAGTCTGAAAGGTTGGCAATAACTTTGTCTAATGAGGCTTTGAGTACCCTAGAGAACTGAAGCCTGCACTGTGATGGAATACTAGCAACAGTAGCGAGTTTCTTTTGGTATACAAGGTGTAGCAGGTATACATCCAAGGTTGCTGAAGCTACATACACCATATCATCCAGGGGCACAGAGTTGGAAGGCAAAGGTTTGCTGATGCCGTATACCAAAGAAGATGCTGATGTCCCATTGTAAGGGCTGGGTATAATACCCTATTTGTGTTTCCTACAAGGCCGTCTCCATGAATACATATGCATACACTCCGAGCAAAGCCACATTTGCATCTGCGACAAAACAGCTTCCCAGGCAAAGAACACAGCCAAATCCTTAGTAACCATCTCCCTACAAACATCCACTGCCTCCATGGTGTGGAGGTGTTTATCTTGCAAATGCCTATAGAAACCAGAACGACTAATCCCTCTGACCCCAACCCCATTGTTGCAGCCATCCAAGTGTTTATAAGGACAATGAAACAAAACATCATTCAAGACCCCCTTCCCTTTCTCAGCTGAACAATGAGAATCTGAGCCAGACCTTGTTCTAGGCCTACAGGAAAGAAGGAACCTAAAACAGATAACTCACTGCATGAACCCAAAACAAATGAAAAGACAAGCATCCACAGAAAATGCATGTAGCTAATCCAGAAGTGAACTGAAATTGGGCAAAACTATGGGTGTGTCTCAATGATAATCTCATAAGCCAGAAGCAGTTGCAAAGGCTGAAATGTGTTTTTGAATGAACACAGAAAACTCCCAGCAGGACCCAACAGCAGAAGAACACACAGACATCCACAAGAAAGACCTGAAGCTAAAACAAAAATTAAACTAAAATTGAGTTGGACTGTTGATGTGTCTCAGGGAGAAACACGCCCACCAGAGAACAGATACTAAGAGAAAAACAAGTCAGTAAAAGGGATTCTGGAAGGACACATCCACAAAATTCAGAACCCAAAAATGGATGAAGCCCTTTCTTTATCAAGTGGACTGAATGAACGACACTCTTGTCAGACTCTACGCATTAGATCCACCTACTTTGACGGACCTGGAAGAGGGGGGACATGTCAAGTATTTACGTCAAACCTGGTATGTTGTGTGTTAAACGGACTATTCGGTGTTGGAGGGACTTTTGTCTCTTGGATAGCTAGGGTGTAGAATCTCATGTTGGCATTACGATTCGTGATAAGGTTCGTACTGAGAAAGACGAGGATAGTTTAGCGAGAGTGTATGTTACGGCGAGAGAGATCGAGTCCTCGTCATTCCTGGTTGGTCAGTCGCACCCTAAAACTCACTTTAGTTTCTCTTGCTTGCCACAATCCTTTGTATGATAAAGTCACACCAACTAATACTAGCAGAGCAGGGACTAAAATCTGGCTTGCAACTACTTGCTTACTACATTTGGGAAACTTTCACTACGCGAGGGCTTTGGTCTGCTTCCTTCTTTTGAATCTCAGAAAATGATTCAATCTCGAACTGGGCCTGACTATTCAGTTGAAGTGAGAGTTGGTTCAACTATCGAGGATGGGAATTGATTCAAGAGTGCCTGCTAGTAAGTGAGGCAATCGATCTGGAATCCACAAAGCAGGCAATAGAGCAAAGCAATTGGTGGAATGGGAATGTAAGGTATATCACCGAAGAAACTCAAATCTCAAATCTCAAATAATAATGGGATTAATAATAATAATAATAATAATAATAATATTTTTATTAGTATTATTATTATTATAAACTCAAATCTCATATACCATGAAAGATATCAATATGCGGGATGCTGTAAAAGAAATTCGCACTTTACTCTTCCACCATTACTACTATCAAGGTATACTGGTTGCTTAATCACTTAAATGCTCATCAAGCACGTTAAATATATATAGCCAGGCGAGGACGAGAATTATACTATAAACTAATTAACCTTACGTTATTAGTTCAATGTGATTAATGAATACCATGACATTGACATCAAACTGTTGTACCATCTAGTATATGTTGGAGAATATTCCTGTAACAGTGAACAAACCAAATAGAAGTTTGAAAAAAGTTAAGGGTTAGAACAGATAGCACACTTCAGACAATCACACAAACACAGAGAGATAGAGTCGCCTGTTCAACAGACTTCCCTTAACACGATATTTGTCAGGTACACCTTTAGAAAAGTGTTGTTATACCTTTAGAGATGACAAATCGAATCCAGGATAAAACCACCTGATACCAACCCAGTTAGAAAAACTCGTTGGCCCGTTGTGAACTTAACAGTAGAAGAAGATAAAAAATAAACTAGTCCGCATACAAAGCAGGAAGAGGGTAAAAGTCGTCAGGTCAGTGGCTGCGACTGGGGTAATTGAAAATCTGATTTTTGTTTTTCTTTTAAAGAAGAAGAAGACTGTTGATTTTTCAAACGGTCAAATTCATTTAATTCAACATATTTAATTAAAAGATTTTGTTTATTAAACCTGATTTAATTTTATAAATACAAAACGGTCAAATATTTAATGTATAGAATTAAAATATAAAAGCGTTGGATCTTTCATGGGTACACGTATGCACTCGCAGGCACACGCAAGGCACACACAAGGCACACGCCAAGGCACTCGCAGGCACACGCAAGGCACATGCAAGGCACACGCCAAGGCTCACGCCAAGGCTCGCACCAATGGTCGCACCAATAGTCGCGCCAATGGTCGCGCCAAGGCTCACGCAAAAGCACACGCAAGCTCCACAAACCCGCGGCCCGTATTGCTTCGGTGCGAAGCACCGCACATGTGTGCATTTGCCCACTAGTCCATTTCCTAAGTCCATATCAAATCCACTAGTTCTTTTTCCTTATATTGAACGTTTGTGGTAATAAGGATAAACTTCCTCCTTGGTTTGCCCAATATGGGACAAACCAAAGGTTTCTCATTCACTAAGAAGTGAAAATGGATGGCTTGATGTTTCCACCCCAAGTTTGGACTAGTGACCCTAGGTCCCTTTAAGATATATTAAGTAACAAAATTAATTTTAAGTAACAAATCCATTTTTAATTCTAACAATCCCCCACATGAATGAAGAAAGCGATAAATCAGAAAATCGGAAAACGAGAAATACCTCTTAAGCAATAGTTGTCCATAAGGAATTGAACCTCTGCTTAGTGAAAAGTACCGGAACTACTTGATGGACAGTGAACGCCACGTCTTGAACTGCCATAGTTTGGTGTAATTCATCAATAGCTCCTTATGCGAGATATCTGTCAAGAGTGCTGTTAAGTTCACGCCGTTGTGTCCGTTTTGGCCCTGGACATATCCCGTTTCTCAGAATGCTCTAGAGAATCAGCTCAATTCTCATAGGAAGCGACCCACTTCCTCATTCATATAGGTGAGTTCTATCAAGAGTGTTAACTGCTACACCCCATTTCAATCTTAAATTGAAACTATAGAACTCATTAAGACTTTACTATAAGTCATCCTCACATGCAGTCACACTATCACTTCTACACCATAGGGAAGGGACTGAGAAAATAATTCCATGATAGTGTTTAATTTTTACCCGCCACAAATTAGTTGTCTCATTCAAAACCTTGATCTTGGGATCTCCAGTCAGCAAGGTTGAGTATCCTTCTTGGCAAGTTTTAATTTATGAGCTTAAGTCCCATCCCCCTCGATGCATTACTAACTATCTCCTTGGACAAGCCTTTCATCAAAGGGTCCGCGATATTCTCCTTAGACCTCACAAAGTCAACAGAAATAACGCCAGTTGAGATTTGTTGTTTTAGAGAATTGTGTCTTCTCCTAATATGAATAGATTTTCCGTTATAGTTGCTGTTTTTAGCATTAGCTATTGCAGCTTGACTATCACAATGTATAGATATAGCTGGCACAGGCCTATGCCAGAGAGGAATGTCTTCTAAAAAACATCTTAGCCAAGCGGCTTCCTCTCCTTCTTTATCTAACGCAATAAACTCGGATTCCATAGTGGATCGAGCGATACAAGTTTGTTTGGAACTCTTCTAAGACACTGATCCACAGCCTAGAATGAATACGTATCCACTTGTAGAGTTAGACTCCTCTGAGTCTGCTATCCATTTTGCATCACAGTATCCTTCAAGGACAGCGGGTGTCTTTCATAACTCAAACGGTAGTTTAAAGTGTATTTAAGATACCTCAACACTCTGAAAAGTGCATCCCAATACTCATGTCCCGGATTACAGGTATACCTACTTAGTCTACTCATAACATAGGCAATGTATGGTCTTGTGCAGTTCATTAAATACATCATACTTCCTATGACACGTGAATATTCAAGTTGCGAGACTCCATTTTCTTTGTTTTTCTTGAGTTTGCAAGAAGGGTCGAATGGAGTACTTGCTGGTTTACTATCAAACTGGTTAAATTTCTTATGGACTGATTCAACATAATGAGATTGACTAAGACTGAATCCATTAGACTCCTTTCTAATTTTCATCCCTATGATTACATCAGTAGGACCTAAGTCTTCCATGTCAAAGTTCTCACTCAACATGTTCTTAGTGGAATTAATGATTTCTAAGGTTGTACCTAGTATAAGCATATCATCAACATAAAAGCATACAATCACACATGCATCATTTATAGATTTATTGTACACACATTTGTCAGCTTCATTTATTTTAAATCCACTAGAGAACATTACATGATCAAATTTTCCATGCCATTGTTTCGGTGCTTGTTTCAAGCCATATAAAGACTTTTTAAGTCTACACACTTTTTTTTCATAACCCTTCACTACAAAGCCTTCGGGTTGGTCCATATAAATTTCTTCATCTAATTCACCATTTAGGAACGCAGTTTTTACATCCATTTGATGTATTTCTAGGTTATGAATTGCAGCGATTGCAATTAGCATCCTAATGGAAGTAATTCTAGTGACAGGTGAATAAGTGTCAAAGAAATCTACACCTTCTATTTGTTTATATCCCTTAGCTACTAGTATAGCTTTATACTTTTCCACAGTTCCATCTACCTTACGTTTTCTCTTGAAGATCCATTTACAGCCTACGGGTTTGCACCCTGGAGGTAAATCTACTATCTCCCAGGTTTCATTCTGAACAATAGAATCCATCTCACTAATAGTGGATTCTTTCCACCATGGAGCTTCAGACGAAGTCATGGCTTCTTTATAGGTTTGTGGATCATTTTTAACTAAATTGGTTATGAAGTCTGGCCCAAAAGATTTTTCTATTCTAAGTCTTTTGCCTCTTCTAGGTTCATAAACAGGTTCATATTCTTCTATCGGTAAAATATGGCTAGAAGAAGGGACATCTAGGGGATCATCATATATCATGCGAGATTCAGATTTCAACGGAAACACATTTTCAAAAAATGTAGCATCCCTAGATTCCATAATGGTGTTCGCACCAATTTCTGAGTTTTCAGAACTCACAACCATAAACCTATAAGCAGTGGTGTGTTCGGGATATCCTATGAAGACACAATCAACTGTTTTAAGTCCTATTTTAGTCCTCTTAGGTGGAGGAATAGAGACCTTGGCTAAACACCCCCACACTTTGAGGTATCCATAAGAGGGTTGTTTGCCTTTCCATAATTCATACGGTGATTTGACTGATCCTTTAAGGGGCACTCTGTTCAGGATATAGCAAGCTGAGAGGACGGCCTCCCCCC
>JAJJMC010002939.1:4170061-4270249 GCA_023531435.1 Papaver californicum
GAACATTGGTTAGAGAGTTCATATTCCATCTTCCAACATGTTATCAATCAAATCATATTCAACATTCATGCACTCTCAATATCAATAACCAAAGCATCCTATCACAGGCTTACTCCGACAAAACTCCTATTATCATCAAAGGCGCAAGCGCCACTCTTTGAATCCTTTTCACCAAATAACTTGGAGCAAGAACCACTCAAGTTTAACCCAATGAAAGCAATGGTCTTTGTGAGTTGAGGTTATTCTAAGCACTCCGGCGCAAGTGCCACTCGGATTTAACCTAGGTCACGCTTCTACACATAATTGCATGGCAACATCCCGTCGTTAACAACTATGTTATACTACTTGTAACAAGGGTCCTTCGACAATTCCGGATGAAAATCCTAGTTTAGCTATAGATGTCAATACATGCTCATCTAATTTGCAACTTAAACAAAAAAGTAATCCATCATACAAGGCGTTATTAACGGTAGAACATAAGCGATATTGAAGAGATTATGAACATATGAGAATGAGTCATTCAATTAATAAACATGTTTTCCAACTTAGGACTACATCCCTAACCAATAAGAAAGGTTTAGTTCATCATGGATTTCTCAAAATCCATGAAAAATAAACAAGAAAGCAAGTAAAGCAAACCCTTGGTATTGTGATGATCAATTGCTCTCCAAGCCGTTCTCCTTGTGTTCTTCAAGTGTAAAAGATGTCTTCTTAAGTCTTGGATGTCTATTTTTATAGTATCCACGAAATCTAGGTTTTTAATGCTTCCGGGACCATGTTTTCCCTGTTTTAGAAGCCCACACACGTGCCAAAACTCCCCCTTTTACGGTTGGGTTCGAACCAATAACCCAACCGTAACTCTGGCACAAAAATATTACCCAAAAACACCCAGTTTTATGGTTGGGTTCGAGCAAAGAAATCCAACCGTAAAACTGTCACAAAAATTCTCTCCCAAAACTCTCCAGGTTTCCGGTTGGGTTCGAGCCAAGAACCCAACCGTAATTCCTCCTGGATACTTTTTTGCACTTCACTATTTTGATCATATCTCCCTCATCCGGTGTCCGATTGACCTCATTCTTTTTGGGTTGTCTTCGTCTTTCAATTATATACAAGATGGAAATGACAAAATCTTCATGATTTTTCAAACAATTTTACGGTTGGGTTTGAGAATCCAGACCCAACCGTAAATCCTCCTGGAATTTTCCTCCAAAAACAACTTCTTTTACGGTTGGGCTTTGGGGTACTTTCCCAACCGTAAATCTTCCTGGAACTCTTGTTTCAAATTTGTGTTTCCATCCTTTAACCTCTTCTTTTTATGCCGGAATGAACTCCTTTCCTCTTCTTTAGTTGAATATACTTCAAAACTCCTAAGAAACTCATAAATAAACAAAATCAAGGCATAATGATATGAAAACTAACAAGAATTCAATGAATTAGAGTATCTAAACAATGAAAATAATGGACCTATCAGAGATATACTTCATTTATTACTGGTTGTGTGTTGTATAATTAGTTTAACCCTTTCGATATTTTTTTTCATGTTAATGGGTTTTTTCAATTTGATGAGAAAACTAATATGGTAATCGTGGGAATGTGTTTTTGTTTTTGTTTTTATATTAGAAACCAAAATGGTAGAAATTGGAGGTTATATGACTGTAATTTTTTGTTAATTTGTAATTGTATGCATATGGTGTGGCTCGGTGGTGATTGTAGTGATTGTATATTTGAATTGGGGGTTTCAATTATAATGTATGAATATGTTGCTTGAGTTAGCAATTTGATGGTGATTAGTTATTTAACTTTTTTTTGAGATTTTGATCAATTATAGTAGAAGCTTAAAACTTATAGCAGTATATGATGGTAAAAGTGAGATATTGATCAACTATAGTAGAAGAAACACTCATGGGAAATTAAGTAAAAATAGTAGTAATATCTATTGTCCCTGTCTATTGTTGATTACCAATTTATCATTATTATTACAATTCATTCATTTTAGTGTCTTAAAAAAAAAATTCTAGCCTCTATCTATCTGTGACCTTTCTTTACTTACTATTAATTTTTACTCTACATATTTCTTTCTCACTCTTTAACTTTGCTAAACCTATATAAATGGACAGTGAAGTGAACAGTTCGTAAATTGCAACTTACCTCTCCCTCTTTCCCTGTACACGTGAAAAACAAAAATTTAAACAATGCTAGTTTTAATTCAGCTTTTAGTATGCACTATATTGTTTTACATAAAGATCAGAATTTATATTTCTGTCTGTTTGGTGCTCAACTGTTTTTGTTGCTTATTGAGTGATAAAATATACTATTGGTGGAAAATTATGAAACCAGAGCTAGTGTTTCCAAATTCTCTTATCGCCCTTTTTTTTAATTCTTATTTACAACAACGGCTTAACTAATCCATTAAATATTTTTAAATTATTGGTACTTTGTAGTTTATTTCATATACTAAATAATGTTTCTCTTCATGGAAGTTGGAACTTGAAAGCAATATGGAGAGATACTTTAAAAGAGTATCAACCATTGATGTGTTTCCATCTACGTCTTCAAAAAGACCCACTAGAACTACAAAGAAAATTGATCAACATGCATCATTTTAGCAAGTAAATAACATAAGATCAATTGAACAAGATATTTAAATTCCAATACATTTATCATCCTCACCACAGGAAAATGGTAACAATCCAATAGACATGAGTGAAATTGATTATTAAAATCTTCCAGAAGAGGTCTTCGGCCAAATATATACTAATCTATTTTCCTAATGTTTGAGATAAAGTACCGAGATATATTAGATGAAAGGTTCTTCTCAGCCGAAAAATCATAATTTCCTATTAAAGAAGAAAGCTAATGATCATTCAAGAAGATTCAACCCAAATTGGTTTATATAGATCATGCTGTTTGGTTAGAGTATAGTATCTTAAGAGATAGATTATCTTGTTTGCAATGCTATCTGTTTAAATCAGGTGGTGCCAATAACTTTGTGAATGAAGGATTTTCTAGTTGGAAAAAGAAAGAAAGGTTACAGAAACATGCTGGATATTCCAAAAGTTTTCACAATGTAGCTATAGGAAAATGCGAGACTTGTTAAATGAGGAACAATGTATTGAGACAGTAATCACTAAACAATCAGATGAAACTCAAAGGAAGTATCAGATTCATTTATGTGCTTCGATTCAAACGGTAAAGATTCTTCTACGATTAGGACTTGCATTTTGTGGGGATAATGAAGCTGCGGATTCAACCAAAAGATATAACTTTCTTGAGCTTTTAAGATGGCTAGGTGAAAATAATAAAGAAGAAATATAACCTTACATTTTGGAAAATGCACCAAAAATTTTGAAGTTGACACCACCATCTACTCATAAAGACATTGCAAACGCTATTTCATAAAATCATCTTAGCAATTGTTAGTGACATAGGTGATTCATTTTTTTTTAACTCTTGTTGATGAGTCAAAAGATGTTTCAAATAACGAGCAAATGGCTATTGTTTAACGGTATGTCAGTGAAGGTAATATGATTTAGCATTTTTTTGGAATTGAGCATGGTACTTCTACCGCTGCAATCTCGCTCAAGAAAAAAATAAATAACTTTTTTTCTAGGCATGGTTTGTGTATGTCAATGCTGCAAGGACAAAGATATGACGGAGCTAACAACATGTGAATTGAGTATGGTAGTCTCAAAAAACTTATCCTCAATGAAAAATGATTGTGCATATTATTCATTGTTTTTTCCCATCAACTACAATTAGCCATTGTTGTTGTAGCAAGAAAGCATGCAACTATTGGTGACTTGTTTTTCATTGGTTACTTGTGTTAAAAATGTTGTTAGTGGATCACCTAAACGTCTTGAAATTCTTCGAGAAATACATGTGGCTGAAGTTGCGGATGCCCTTCGTGATGGTGAACTTGAAACTGGACAAGGCTTAAACCAATAGACAAATCTGAAATGGGCTTCAGATGCACGGTGGGGTTCACACCACTATACTTTGATTAACTTGATTAATTTATTTTTATCGGTTAGAGGTGTTCTTCATTCTGTTTCAAAATATTTGAAATCTGATAATTAAGCATTAGGTATTTAAAAAAAATGAAGTTGTATAGTTTTGTTTTCGTTTTTATTGATGAAAAATATTTTGGGAATCACAAGTGATTTATCATGTGCACTACAAAGAAAAGATCAAGATATCGTTAATGCAATGAAATTGGTTAGTATTTGCAAACAACGATCGCAACAGATAAGAGTTAGTGGTTGGGATTCTTTATTTGTAGAAGTATCTTTATTTTGTGAGAAACATGGGATAAAGATTGTTACCATAGAAGGAGGTAATTCTTGTTCGGCTACAGGGAGACCACTACGTAATGCTCAAGAGAATACAAATATGCATAAATTTCGTGTAGACACTATTGATATGCAAATTCGTGAATTAAATGATCGTTTTACTTAGGCAATTACTGACCTTTTTCTTTGTGTGGCTTGTCCTAAAATGGAGTGACTTTTTTTCTTCTTTTGATAAAGATAGATTGGTGCATCTTGCACAATTTTATCCAAGAGAATTTTCTCCACTTGATCTTGCACTATTTGACGATCATCTCCGAAATTACTTCATCGATATGAGATCAAGTGATGAGTTATCAAGATTAAATGGAATAACAGATCTTGCAAAGATGATGTTCAAGACAAAGAAAGACAAAATTTACCCATTGGTTTATAAACTTTTAACACTAACATTGATCTTGTCAGTTGCAACAGCTACTGTTGAAAGGCTTTTTTCGTCTATAAAAATTTTAAAGAGTCGATTGCGTAATCGAATGGGTGATGAATGATTGAATGATTGTTTACTTGCATATTCCGAAAGAGATATTTTTAACAGCATTACTGATGATACGATTACGCGATGATTTCAAAATATGAAATCACATCGAGGACGGTTACCCTTGAGAATGTGCACGAGTTTTTTTGTATATTGATATGTGTATGAATGAAAAAATATTTGTATTTTTGGAAAATTATGTTATATTGGTTTGTGTATTAAAGAAAAATTATGTTTCATTTACCTTTTTTTAGTAATATATATAATTCATTATGAATTTTGGAAAAAAAATAAATGTCCCCCTATGTAGAAGTCCTGGCTCCTTCCCTGTTCAACGCATATTTACAGGCATTATGGAAAAGTATGAGCAATGCCTGATTACAGCAAGCAAAGGTGGGGAAGTTATTGTAAGCAGTAGAGCACTCATTGATGGGGATATGAGCAGTTCCAATGTGCGTATAAGTATTGTTATGGAATGCAAGAGGCCTCAATGGCATTGACGAGATTAAAAATTTGAAACATCTAATAAAAGCTCACAAACCTAATATTTTGGTCATACGTGAAATAAAGATGTGGAGAATAACAACCTGGTTTGTAAAAAATATATTGGGCGGAGGGGTGGTGATATTAACCCCACTAAAAACGTGAGCATCTTCACTTCATTGATTACTTTATAATTATCTTTGTGTCTTTTTATCGATATAATATTTTTATTTCTTTCCAGTCATATGACCCAGAATATTATTGCCGGAATGATTGGCCACACCTTCTTTCCTTTCTTCTTCTCTTTTTTAAGATACCAATCTTGAATACTCTTTAATTGTTGTTTTAAAGATCCAATGAATTTTAAATGGAGAAACAAAATAGCTCAATATCCCCTGTGTGAAGATACAGTGCAACAACATGTGATCTATATCCTTTTGAGCAACAACATGTGATCTATATCCTCTTGAGCAACATTACAAAGACTGTATAAAGTATTTTCAATCTTATATTCTCTCTTGAGTAGATTTTCCAACATATGTATATCATTGTGTCATACAACCACAGGGGGTTACATCATCCACTGGTTTTCTTTAACCACTTTCAGAGACCTTATTATCAATTGGGAGGAAGTGATAGATTGTAATTAGCTTCTTAGGTTGTTTGGTTATGTTGGGGTCTTTGAATCTCAATTTTGCTCTTGTATTTTATTCTATTTTTTAAGTTAAATTTTATCCATTTTCTCTCTTAAAAAAATAAAATAATAAAAAAAGTATGGTATTTGGAAATAATTTCTTTTTCACCTTCTTAAAATAATTAGATATAGATTTCACATCCATTAAAAAAAAGTTTATATATAGTACATACACCGAGTTAGCGCCAATGCTCTTAGAGTTCATGGCTCTTGAGTTCATCCATTGTCGAACATGGTCCACTTCCACTGTCGGCCTCGAGAATATTTGTTGCCTTTCTCTGCGCACACTCACTGCATAAATTATTATGTTGGCAACAACCACTAATATATGATGCGGTAACATGCAGTTGGGGCATTAGCCCTTCTCTTTTGTGTATTTTCACACGGAAGAATGTTAAACCCCCATAACCTTATAACCACTACAAGCTAACACGCAATTATTTGTCCCTTAATCTTATTAGCCAATAACGAGGCAGGAAAAAGAGAAATATATACGGAACAAAACAAATTACTTCTATATAAAAAAAAATTAAAAAAATGAACCGTTATTTCAACTCTTAGGATACGAAGTTATCATTTTATTTTATACGCACAACATTTTTCTTGAATGGTGAAACCATCGCCATCACCATCACCATCACCATCACCATCGACAACCTACAAGATTTAAATTTTGTTGATCTCTTAGTTACAAGCCTAAAATTTATATAGATGCCACTGAATGCCTCTTTAATTCTTTGAGACAAAACACAGAAAGAATAACTTTCATGTTTTTTCTTTCATTTGAACTAAACAGTTAGCCTAAGTTAAGTTTTAGCTGACTTAAAATTAATTATTGCAATAGCTGGATCGATCATTGATGTACATGCATATCTCAATGGAAATGCAGAAACTCCTTGTTTTCTCTTTCTTTCACATTAAGTTTAAAAATGGCTTTGAGCTACTACCAAATGCCAGTGCTTTTAAGGTGGGAGGGAACCTTTTTTCTAAAATAAAATCACAAATGCAAGTGGTTTAACTTTAATATTAATGGCATTTATTTGTTAGAAACAAATGAAATAATCACACCATGACTTAAAATATTTGATTCTCTTATTATTTTCAATCATCAAATTTGATTTCTACTTCCAAACCCCCTTTGCTTAATCCTCTTTTTCTCAGTTTCTGACTGTACAAAACATTAGAAAACTCAAAAGTCATAATCCTTCTTTTTAACAAATCTCTTAATTTTGTTTTAGTTCCGTAAATGCAATTAAGACTGATGATTATATTTATGTCTCTCTGTATCTTTCCAATTTCCAACGGCTGTAGGTTGTCAGTCAACGTTATTACAACACGACCAGATTAACGGAAAGGTTTTTAGAAACTAAAAAGATACTAATACTACTAGATTCTTTCTTGTTTCTGTACCTATCAAAACATAGCCGTTAGGAAGTAACACACGTCACTAATCTAGTCAGTCCATCAAAACCTTAACCTTTTGCAATCACAGTGTCTGTACCTTTGTTTATTGTTCTCTCTTCGCTTTCTTATTTGGAATTCACACATCAACATACACACACTGTTTCCACTTTCTATTCCTCTTCTCCTTTACCCTATCTCTCTCTCTCTCTCTCTCTCTCTCTCTCTCTCTCTCTCTTCATTGATTGATATACTTCATCAACCTCAAAAATCAAATAATGGGTTCTCAAAAAATTTAACAATGGTGAAGTATTCAATATCATTGTTATTGATTTTGTTCCTACTTGGAGTAGATGGTGAGAAGACAGAATTTGATTTTGGGAACTTAAGTCTAAGAAGTTTAAAGCTGCTAGGAGATGCTCATTTAAACAATGGAACTGTAAGATTAACACGTGATCTTTCAGTTCCAAATTCAGGTTCAGGTAGAGTTCTTTATAGTAAACCAATCAAATTTAGAAAACAAGGAACTCAAATTCTTACTTCCTTCTCAACTTTCTTTACCTTCTCAATTACTAATCTAAACCCATCTTCAGTTGGTGGTGGACTTGCTTTTATAATCTCATCTGATTCTCAAACAACTGGACAATCTGGTGGGTTTCTAGGGTTAGATACTTCTGAGAAAGGGTTTGTTGCAGTTGAATTTGATACATTAATGGATTTAGAATTTGAAGATATCAATGGAAATCATGTTGGCTTAGATCTAATTAGTTTAATTTCTGCTAAAGTTGTTGATTTAGATACTATCGAAATTAATCTCAAGAGTGGTAATAGTGTGAATTCATGGATTGATTATGATGGTCCTAATCGGGTTCTTAATGTATCGGTTTCGTATTCCAATCTCCGGCCTAGACAACCTCTTTTTTCGTTTCCTGTTGATTTGAATCGGTTTGTGAAAGATTATATGTTTGTGGGGTTTTCTGGTTCGACTCAAGGTAGTACTGAGGTTCATAATATTGAATGGTGGAGTTTTAGTTCTTCTTTTGATACGTTTTCGGAGTCTGCGGTCGCCCCTTCACCTACAGCCGGTAATGATATTGGTCCCTCGGCTGTTAACCTTACGAACTCCTTGGCACCGTCGTCTGCTTCGGTAGCTCCTAAAAGTGGTGGTTCTGTTTCAAGCTACAAAAACCCGGGTAACATTGTTAATTCTTCGTCTAGAACCAAATCCATGTTGATTGCAGGGGTTATAACTATTGGGGTATTGTTTCTGATAATGGTTGCTTGTTTACTGATTTGGGTAGTCATGAAAACAATCAAATTCGGGGAGAAAACAGATTCTATATCTCTAGAGATTGTTAAAACCCCCAAAGAGTTCAGTTACAAAGATTTGAAATCTGCCACAAATTGCTTCAATTCATCGAGAATTATTGGCCACGGTGCATTTGGAACAGTCTACAAAGGTGTAATGCCTGAAACAGGATCAATGATAGCTGTGAAAAGATGTAGGCATAGTGGTGGCCAAGGTAAGGCGGAATTTTTATCTGAACTTTCGATAATTGGAACTCTGAGGCATAGAAATCTTGTTACACTACTGGGTTGGTGTCATGAAAAAGGCGAAATTTTACTTGTCTACGACTTTATGCCTAATGGGAGTCTTGATAAGGCTTTGTTTGAAGCTAAATTTCTATTACCATGGCCAAACAGGAAAAGAGTTTTAATGGGTGTTGCTTCAGCTTTAGCATACTTGCATGAAGAATGTGAAAGCCAAGTAATTCATAGAGATATCAAGGCTAGTAATATTATGCTCGACGAGTTTTTCAATGCCCGAGTAGGTGATTTCGGACTAGCGAAACAAATTGAACATGATAAATCACCTGATGCAACAATTGCTGCTGGAACCATGGGTTATTTAGCACCTGAATATCTTCTAACAGGAAGAGCCACTGATAAAACCGATGTTTTTAGTTATGGAGCTGTTGTTCTTGAAGTGATCACGGGAAGAAGACCCATTGAAAGGGATGTTAGTAAAATTAGCGGGGTTGGAGGTAGCACTAGTTTGGTTGAATTTGTATGGAATTTACATAGAGAAGGAAGATTATTAGAGGCAGTTGATGCTGGAATCAGAGGGGAATTCGATGAAGAAGAGTTGTTGAAAGCGATATTGATTGGATTGAATTGTTCAAATCCTGATCCGGTTGCTAGACCTACAATGAGATGTGTTGTTCAAATGTTTTTAGGTGAAGCTGAAGTTCCAATTGTTCCAAAAACAAAACCTTCATTGTGTTTCACTACTACCCATTTACTGTTGAGTTTGCAAGATAGTGTTTCGGAGTGTAACGAAATGATCACCATTTCTACCTCATCTTCTTCGGATAACAGTTTTAATGGGGGTGGAAATTCTATCTTATGAGTTACCTTATGTTTATCAAATTTAATTGTAATCTAAGAGTATATATAGGCAATTCTTGATTTATTTATGTATGTAGTAGAGAATAAGTTCAATGTAAAACAAGTTTATTTGGATCGTAATCTTTATTAATACGTCATTTTTGAGAGCTTCTTTCTATTATTTTTGTCTTCAACCATGTATCCTTCTTCAATTGGATACCTTCCTAATACCAGTTCGAAATGGCAGATGACCCCTCTACAATTTGGTAACCACCTTAGATAGCTTCGTTCTGACTGAAAAACAGTGGTTGGCTGCTACTACCGAAGTATTGATGTGGAGTGTAAGATCTCAAATTCGGCTAAATCCTCACTATAAAAGTTTTTATAGGTAACCACCTTAAAAGTTGTATAGTTGGGTTTGACGTGTGGGTCTGGCGGTGGGGCTTCTACCTAACTGGATTTGGGTAGGGACTTGGTTTCGGCTTTCGCGTATAAAAGAAATTCTGTTTGTGGACATACAAGATATTTAGTGGGCATATTATATAAAGACAAAATAGGATTACTAGATGTAATTCTTAAAACCCCCTATCCAACGATTTTTTTATAATACCCATATTATCTTTATGCAATTAATTTTAATATTAATGAGTGTTTAATAAATAATGATTAGGATTATAGTTAATCATTAGTTAGGGTTGTTCATGGCCGGTTTCGGTTCGGTTTCTGGCCAAACCAAAACCGAAACCGGTATAGTCGGTTTTCCAAAAACCTTTCCAAAACCGTTCCGTTAACCGCCGGTTTGGTTCTTACTCGGTTTCTTTCGGTTTTGGTTTTTTCCAGCCGATATCGGTTAACCGGCTGGTTGTGTCAGTTTCATGAAACTGACAGTACAAAATTCAGAAAAACCAAAAAAATATACATTTTTACATTCATTCTTCATAAAATTCCTGCATACTTGTCTGTTGCATGTTGTAAAGATTGTTATTGTTGTTGTTGTTGCTGTTGTTGATGTTGATGTTGATGTTGTTGTTGTTGTTGTTGTTGTTGTTGTTGCTGTTGCTGTTGTTGCTGTTGTCTGTTGTTGCCTGTTGTTGTTGTTGTTGTTGTTGTCTGTTGCCTGTTGTTGTTGTTGTTGTTGTTGTTGTTGTTGTTGTTGTTGTTGTTGATGTTGCTGTTGTTGCTGTTGCTACAGAAATATTCAATCACAGATTCACAGACAACATGCATCATCCCATTAGCAAATAGGAATTCCGGAGAAAAAAGATACAGCTTAATCATCCAACATAAGTGAAAAACAAGTGTCAATTTTAAGAGTTAAACAATTATAAAAGAATACGCACTACTCAAACTATATCGAACATATTTGAAAACAGAAGTTCAGATACATATTAAGGAAAAGAATACGAAGATGGTGAAAGTTTTGGCCTAACAAGGAAAAGAATACGAAGATAGTGAAAGTTTTGGCCTAACTGAAGAAGGTAAACTAAGTATGCATTGATAAAAAGCTTACAGAATGTAAATAAACTCTTCAACTAAAAATAATGCAAGATTTTCCTTGCAAAAACAACATGCATCATCCTATTAGCAAATAGGGAAACACAGAAAAGTCATGTATTTTTCTATTGCCCACCTCACAAAACTTGACTACAAGAGCAAATCACTACTAAGTAATCACTACTACTCCACCTACTGATCTCTAAGACCTTATATTCTAAGTAAGTCAGTGGAAAGCAAGAAAAAAGTTAAACATTCTACAGTAAACATGTTAATGATTGTATTATTCATCCATATACTCGTACATAATAAGAAAAGATAAAACTAGAACTAGTGCCTTAAACGAAGTCCTTAAAACAGATGGCGGTACTAGGAGTATATAATTAGGTATATACCCAAAGATACAACAGATTTGAAACATTAAAAAAGGAAAAATACACAAAGAGCAACAACACAGTGTCAACAATAACAACATGGGAAAATCAAAATTTAAGATAACATGAAGCAGAAGTTATCAAAGATTGCATATGGTAAATAAATCATGACAACAAGAGCTGCTTTAATCACTACTACTCCACCTACTGATCTCTAAGACCTTAAATTCTCAACCTTTTTCATCTACAAAACCAGAAGAAAATGAAAATCCACCTTGAAAAATCTAACAAATACTCTTTCAAAGTGCTTCCTCTACACAGTAAAACCCCAGTGTTAGTCAAAACGATCTTCAATTCAAAGTTTCCAAAACACTACACAGGAAAAAGCATGGGAAAAAAATCAGTCTATCAGTGTATCAGTGTATGAAAAAAATCAAAAATGTTTATGAAATAGAACTATAGAAGTAACTTACTGTATCAGTAGAGGAGTTCAGAAGAAGAAGAGAAGAGATTGGAAATGGAGAATCACTGAATCAGGGTAAGAGACGAGATGGAGAATTAGGGCTGGAGGTGGAGGTTGTTGCAAAAAGAATCGAAAGAGAAGAGACGAGATGGAGAATTAGGGTAAGAGACTTATGGCTTATATATGAAGGTTAATGGAAGGTGTAGATTTAATCTATCAAGATCTATATCAACGGTCTATATTACTCGGTTTTCCATGTCATAACGATTCGGTTTTTGGTCAAACCAAAACCGAAACCGTGACTATCGGTTCCTAGGTTTTTTTCCAAAACCGTTCCATTAACAAACGGTTCGGTTTCCGCGGAAACCCGTTACCATGTACATCCCTATCATTAGTGGTTAATTATAATGATTAGTATTTAATATAATCATTTGTTTTAAAAGTTAAAAATGTGTGAGGGAAAAAGTTATTTTAGATGAATACATAGGGGGAATCTAGGGTTTTAGATGAATACATGGGGGAAAAGTTATTTTAGATGAATACATGGGGGAATCTAGGGTTTTAGATGAATACATGGGGAAAAAGTTATTTTAAATGAATACATGGGGAAAAAGTTATTCAAATCATTTGTTTAAGAGAAGTAGAAGAAGTGAAGAAAACCTAGGGTTTTAGATGAAAATGAATGATTTGAATGAGGAGGGGGAATCTTCATCGCGTAAACCTCCGAAAATACACATCAACTACGATGGAGATCCTGATATGGATGATTTTTTGAATTATGAGAACTGAAACACAAAATCAAGTTCAAACTCAAAATGATGATTTTTATGAGCCAAATCCCGAAGATGAATACATGGATTAGGAACCCATTCCTAATAACACTCAAATATGGTCTTAGATAAGTTTTAATCTCGTTTTTGTAGGGTGAATTCATCGAAAATGGTTTTTTTTAAGAGTTCGGATTATCAGATTCTAGTTCGGCTGAAAAAATATTAGTTGAATCGTATTATCAAGAACAGTTCGGCTGGTTCGATGAGCTTGAAGATTTAGCCGAACTTTGTAATTATAATTTGGTGCCAATGTATAATTTTTAGTTCGGCTGATAATTGGTTTTAAATTTCATCCGAATATTAAGAACTTGTTTTTCATTGGCCTCAGTGGATTATTCGGCAAATTACTTTTCAGCCGAACCTTCTAGTTAAAATTCAATGAAAACATAAGTGTTAAGGTTCGGCTGAAAACTATATTATCGAATCAGCCGAACCGTATTGTTGAAATATAAGAAAGAAAGAAGACCAAATATGCGGCTGATAATCAAAATATTGAAACAACCGAACTTTTGGTTTCTAAAGGTTCGGTTGTTACTTTGACAATTTAATCAGCCGAACCAATATGTAAAATTTGTTTGTGGTCATCAGACCTCGTGATATTCTTGTAGATCTTTATTGCACAACCTGTACCAATGGACGATCAACCTCCGGCAAACTTCATTATTCACGAAGACAATAAAGAGCACTTTCAAAATAACTTGGTAGGAAACAACAAATTTGTGAGATCCCAGACATTTTTCTCGGGTTTAATTAAACCCATTATTTGAATTCTGGTCTTAAAATGCATACAACTCTAATATTCAAGTATTTCTAGGCTGCCTCTATAATAAGTCTTGGTGCCTAAATAGAAAGACTGCCTTAGCCAAACCCTTAGAGTGCCTGAATTCCAATACTCCAGGACTTTTAACACTCTTAGGTTATCCCTTAACAGTATTAAGGTGCATGAATAATAGATGCTATGGAAACACTAGAATGTAGCATGTTCGACAAGTGGTGTGACATGAGCTAGGGTTACTTTTGTTATTTTCTTGGTAAAACCAACTCTTCTAAAGACAAATCCCTTCTTCTTGGTGAGGACACTATTGTTCCCGTCCCTCATAGAGTCCTGCTACATCTACTGAATTTGTTTACAAGTTCTCTAGCTAAAGAAAATCTTTTTTTTATGATGCACATATGAACAAGTGATGAATGAGTTAGATTGATAATGGCTAAAGAAAATCAGTAGAAATGTGTTGTTGCTACTATTGATGTTGGAAATCATTGGAGAGGGTTTGAGTGCATTTGAAGTTCTGTTTGGAGAGGCAAAGAAGGGGTTATGTTTGGATAGGTATTTGGTAGGAGTTTTTTTGGCTTTAGGCAAGGTGTACACGAGAAAAACGGATGTAGAATACCAGCTATTTTCGTTGATTCTTGGCAGTGAATAGCTAAATTTTGAATGTTTCATTGTGCATGAGCGCTTAGAAGAGTTGGGTTGTCTTTTGATTCGAGTTTGCAGGAAAGGAGAGCCATAAATAGAGGCTAAAATACCACAGCAAACTACCCCTTCACTAACATCAAAACGCTCACCACCTATTTGAGACAAGTCCTGAATAAGTATCTTAATAAAACACCATCAGCTGAATACTCTCTCACGACTAGAGCCTAAATCTAGTTAGCTCAAGATCCTCCATGAGTACTTCATTTCCATGGCTGAGTGGACAAATGGTGATCTATATGTAACAGTGAGCTGTTATCTAGCAAGTCATATTTCAGTCATTCCATCAAGTGCAAGAGGACTTGAGGCATGTCGAGACTTATATAATCCTGAAATATTAATGCACTGTAGTTGGATGAACGGATGGAGAGATGGCATTGCTATTGATGAGGTGACCAAATGAATCTTCAACATACTCTTGAATGGTATAGTGAATTACTGTTTCCCTCATATTGCACTTGTTATTTCGGGTTTTATCAAGGTATCGTTATTTTCATACCTTTGTACTTGTTATTTCGGGTTTTATCAAGGTATCGTTATTTCCATACCTTTGCACTTGTTATTTCGGGTTTTATAATAATTGAGCAGCTGTTGTTCTAATATGCAAATGAATAATTTTGAGAATGTATTTCTTTGATTATCATTGTGAAAAGTACATTGTTCGTAGCTCTTTAGTCAGAGGTGTTATGTTAAACGTTTGTGCTAGAGCTCGGCAAATGATGAACGAGATACAATAAATTTTGTAAATATAGATTGGTTTCATTTTACTTTAGTTTAGTAATAAAGGAAAGGGATTCAAATGGTGTTGGTATGTATGTTCTTTTTTCATGACTTTTCTGTTGAAACATTTACCTAGTGGAATGATAAAATGATTTGGAACTGCTCATGAAGAATGTTTATGAGTAGATTAGTAATAGTTAATTTGAAACCTTGTGTTGTCTGTAACGTTTGGTTAGTTTTGAACTTCATTTTTAGGATTTATCACTTAAGTGGAATGTTAAGGAAGCCATCACAAAGATGAACCAATAACTTAAAGTTGATTCTTACAATAGATGTGAAGGTAGCTAAGTACTTAACTTTTGGTGATCAGACAATTATCATAGGCTTAGTTGTATGACTAGGTTTGTGTAAAAACCATTAATATATTACTGTACCAGCTCTTACTTGCGAGATTTGTATCAGACCTTCTTTGAATTTGAATTTAGCTAATTGCTCATGGAATGTTGGCTTACTAATATATGTTATAGCATTAGATAATGTTGTTTTGTAGTGGTGCTAGGGGATATCAATTGAGCATCTATGTATGTGATTTTTTAATGAGAATTCACTATACTATGGACAGATTAAGTCACCTGAAGTTTGTGTAAGAAAAGAGTTGCATTAATTCCGTTAGTTAAATTGGAATTTAAAAATATGTCGTAACCGATATGATCGTATGGAAATGCTTTGTGAGAATGAATATTATTATTATTTATATTGATTTATTGTTCAAGGTTCTACGTGTAATCCATCTCTTATATCTTAAACATCCATCCCAATACTTTTATTTTAATACTTTATGGATGAGATGATCATGTCATGTTTACTTTGGTAAGGATTTAGTAGGCAGCTTGTTTTAGATTGATCGATCCGGACGTGTGTGGTAGTGTAGACTGTAGTACTGCAGGCCTGTACGCATCTTACTCTGTAGTCTAGTTTTAATTCGCTCTTGCTCTCACTGAAATTAGCTTGCCTTTATGGTTGAAACTTGCGAAAGTTATCTTTCTAAAACTTAATATTTTCATTTACATCTACATCAGTCTAGTGTAGAGTTAAATCTTATAAATGGATTGCTCTTTTGGAGTTTGTTTGAGCTAACTGTGTAGCATGTGATCTTTATGGAGAAATGGAAATGAGACATATGGTCAACTAGATTCACTTGTTGGTTCTCAGTAGTTGTTATTCTAGTGGGAGTGCAGTGCAAAGATATTGCATCTGGTTGAACTGTCTAGCAACATGGCTGGTAAGTGAATGAACCTCTTTACCTAGAGTTGTTCCATTGGATTGCATTTCGGAAGGGTTGAGGTAAGTTTGGTAGGTCATTTAAGTCCTGAATAGTTACAATACAGACAATCATATATACCGAGAAATTATAGCTTTAACAATGATTTGTATTTTACATATGGATGGTGACTTAATTACCTATTGTTTCGTTAAGATTTTATGACTCGAGCTAACTATTGGTATATACAGTGTGAAATATTTAATTTGCAGCTTAGACGCATATATAATAGTTGATACCTGGGAACTGTTGGCTTGATTAAGTTTATGGGCGTTGTTCTTATTTAACTGTATTGTTTGCTTATTTTGTAGTTCTTATTTAACTGTATTGTTTGCTTATTTTTGTTCAAGCCATATGTATACTTGGGTACCTTTAGCTTACTAAGAATAGTGCTCCACTCGTGATTCATTATGTGCGCCATAACTGAAATCAGATTACTTTATATCTAGAGTAAGAGATGATTGCTACCGTTTAGGATAGTTCATATCATCTAAATAAATTGAAGACGAACTACGGTCGTGCTTGATCCCTTCGAGCTACGGAGATGGTACGTAGGCATCCGCTCTGCGGTTCAGCACAAGATTGTTCATATTATCTAAAAGTGTTGGTTGCTGCGCGACAGTTCATATCATTTATTTTGAGATGATTGCAATCTTCTCGAGGTATTTGCAGTCCAATTACTGGTTGTTCATACTACTTAGTGAGAGATGATTATTACCATCCAAAGTAGTTCATATCATCTGATAAATGTACAAAACGTGCGATAAGAGATGATTATTATCATACTAGGTAATTCATATCATCCGTCTGATACACGTGATAGAGATGATTATTACCATTCCAGGTAATTCATATCATCTGAGAAGGGATGATTATTGCCTATAGTGGCAGTTCATACCATCCATCGAGAAATGATTACTAACTCTTTTGAGTAGTTCATATCATTTAAAAAAGATAGTCGGTTGAGCTTGACCTAGTACTGTGAATTGCCAGACCCACTGGGGCTCTCACCTACAAGTGGTTATCCGTAAGACCGTCGCTGGAACGGTGGTAGACAACGGGACTGATCATCCCCACCCGTCGTTGGAACGGTGTGTGTTGTCAGGCCTGCTAGCTCCAACTTACGAGTGGCAACCCGGAAGACCATTAACTGTAAACGGTGAATGATATCCGACTTCTATGGCAAGCAATATTGTATTCTCACAGTCAAACGATGGAAATCATTCGTTGGACTCGATGACCCTTTGAACTAGAATTATGTTCAATAGAACTCGATTTGTGAAATCGTACGTCGGATTCGATGACCCTTGCAAAATTGTGGACTCTTTTAGGATTCATAGGTATGCGGTATGGGACGCATGCTCAGAGGGTCCTAATTGGATTCATAGTGAAACTTGTAGGATTTCTGAGTATTATGGTATGGAAATATTCTTAGAGAATCCTAACCTTGGAATAAATGAGATTTCTGTTCAGCAGGATCTTATAGTCAAACTTTAGCTTGTTTGAATATTTGCTTGGTAAAAAAAATTATATTGGTTCGATAATTGGTAACGTTGGTTCCTTGAGTGGCGTATCGGAAAGTCTTAGCTTGCTAAGTGGGTCGAAACCCGACCCGTTGGAAACAAAAAGAAAATCCGGCATGTCACAAAATTGATTTTGGACTTTCTTTTGTAAGTTTAAGTGATACCTTTACTAACTTTATTCTTGATTTTGAAACTATGTAAACATGAAATCTAAATCGGAAGCAAAGTCTTGGGCTGAGGAATATGGAATCAAGATTAATTGTGTGCTAGTTTGCGGACAACAAAGCCTATTAGACCGGTTTGAAATGGTTTATGAGAAAAGTGGGTTAGGCCAAGTTAAGAAGGGTTTTGTGTATAAGGCTAAAACAGGAGAAAGAAAAATTCCCCCCTTCAAGATTTTTTTCAACAAACATGAAAATAATTGGAGAATGAATAAGACAATGGATTGTCGTCATAAACACACGTGTCCACATGATCTTCACGGGCATGCCAAATTCGCAAGGTTAAAGCCGAAAGAACTCGTGGAAGTAAAAAAAATGTCACAGACACGTATGACACCGATTAAGATTCTTGGAAAATTAAAAGAGGATGACGAGAATAAAATGTCCACCATACGAACTATATACAACGCGAGAAACCTTCTGAGGAAAAATAATTTGCAAGGTAGGTTGGTGATGCAACAAATGATGTGGTTGGCGGCAAAAAACAACTACATGGTTCAAAATAAACTGAATGAGTTTGGACAAGTGACACATCTTTTCATTGGCCACCCGGAATGCGTACGATTGGCTCAATGGTTTCTGCAAGTTCTTATAATTGATTGCACCTACAAGATCAACAAATATGAGATGTCGTTAATGAACATAGTTGGATATACGTCGACCAAGGCACTATTCACCGTTGTTTTTTTTTTTGAAAGACGAGAAGAAAAAAAGTTACATATGGGGGTTAGAACAATGCAAGCTAATATTCTTAGAGGATGCCCTTCCTAATGTGATCGTAACCGACCAAGAGCAAGCATTGATGAATGCTATAAGAATTGTATTTCCGGACGCACACAACTTTCTTTGTACGTTTCATGTTTGGAACAATGTGAAGAAAAATTGTCAACCGAAAATTCAGCCGCTTAAGTTGAAAGACTTAGAGAAGCTTCCTAAGCTACCGGAGGAAGAAAGAGTAAAGAAAAAAGAGGAATTCAAGAAATAATATGAAGCTAATGAAAGGTTGTGGGCTTGTTTCTCCAATGAATGGGATGTTTTGCAATGGTCAATTAGCGAAGACGTGTACCAAGAGAATCTTAAAATGCTTGTTGCGCATTGGGGTCCCAAATACCCAAGTGTCATTACATATTTGCGTAAGGAATGGCTGGAACCTCACAAGGAAAGGTTTTTTTGTGCATTCACAAATCAACACAAACACTTCGACAACCAAGCTACAAGTATGGTGGAGTCAGATCATCATCGATTGAATAAGAACCTATTTAGTTGTGTTGACATGTTTGTGACGGTGTTTCACACGATGGATGATTATTTCAAAATCGATCTCATAAAAATCAAACAGGTATTCGAACATAACCTTATGTTCAAACACAAAGATTACAAGGATAATTCTTGGCTCCATGGATTGACATATAGGGTGCCCCATTTGTGTATTGAGAAATTAATGGTTGAAGTGAATTTGATGGAAGATTGGACCGCTCACCCGTATGAAGAATGTTTGTTTCGAATGAATGAATCTATGGGACTTCTGTCTCGCCACTACATAGCCCAATACGAAGATAGAATCATACCTTTTGAGGATATTGATCCTTTTTTGAAACAATTAAGTTTTGACCCTCCCTCATCCGAAAAGCCCGGCGATGAAGAGATTTGAGAGACAAGTTATGGGAAAAAACTTGATGAGATGTACCAAAGGATATACCAGGCTCAAAAACAAATCCTGATGCACAACTTGAGGCCAATCCTCTATCCTTTCACCGAGGAGAATATCTTTGAATCGGAAAAAGGGAATCCCAAAGGTAGGCCAAGCAATAAACTTAACCGGAAACAGACTAGGAAAGTTGCCAAGATAGATGTAACACAAAGGGATTCATCCGGAGTTGAGTACCAGGATGCAAGGTATAAAGAGGAAAAAAGGGAAATACAAAAGGCGGAAAAGAAGGAAGAAGCGAATCTTTCAAGGAAGCGTGGCCGGAAGAGTCAGGATAAAGGCGAAGCAAGTAATCAAGAAGTCATGAAAAACAATGGATATTCGTTTCCGTCCCTGCCAAAAAAAAAATCAATAATACATCACGCTCAAAGGTAAGATGTATCTTTCCCAACAAAAGGAAAATCCTAATCAAAGGGATAAAAAGACCGTACATGCAAGGGGTAAAATGAAAGTTCCTAAAAAGGATAAGTTCGGAAAAATTTTCCGACCAACCAATGTGATTTATGATAACTACTTAGAGTTCCTACCTGAAGTAAATCATGAGCATATAATAACAATGGAGGACGTCGAAGGGGACGAAAATTATGGTTATCATGTCAATGCAGAACAATTAGGACCATTTGAAGAAGCAAACAATGGAGAGTTCAATGTGGACCATGTCAAGTATATAAGGCATAGGTTGTTACAAACACTACGCCAGAACAAAGATTTCTACAAGACAATGATGAGAGATGGGCCAAGAGGATACCAAGGTGTGGTAGGAGAGTTTGTTAAATTCGAAGCTCGTTTACATGGGGATATGTTCATCACAAGGGAACATTGGACGCAAATGCGGATTTGTGGGTGGTTAATAGCCGACACTTTTCATTGCGTGGTTCATTTGCTCTCATTTGGTATGAGTTTAACATTCGCGCCGCCTACAATACCTTGCAATGAGAATATAAAGAATAAGAGGCTTGCACTTATACATGTTGAAAAATGTCATTATATCGGCCTCAAATTACAACCCGGATGCCCATTACCTCTTTTGAATAAAAATACCTTTTGGCCTAAATTCAAAGAAAATTACTGTTTAGATTGGTGTGCACAATATGCGACGGTAATGGACCTTTGGAATGCAATGCATATGTCATTCCGAAACCAATATATAACTTTATAAACGGATGAGGAGGAAGAAGAAAGTAGCGATGATGAGGAAGACGGATGTAACGATGTGGTAAAATTGGACATGCCATGAAATGAAATGTAATATTTTGACTTTTTTGGTTTTGGTAGACCGTTCGAAACTCACCCTATGAATGAAATATTTTGTGGTGGTTCATTTTATTTTTTTTCTCCCACAATTATCTTGTGTAATATTCATGAAATGACTAGACACACCCAGTTCAGCTGAAAAGGATTGGGAACGTAATCAGTCGAACTTGGGATTATGAAAATACTTGTCAGGTTCTCCTGTTTTCGGAATCTTTAAATTAGCCGAACCTAACCACCTTATGGAAAAATCCTAGTTTATATCAGGTTCGGCTCAAAGTTGAAATTTTAATTTCAGCTGAACATTATAGAGCTTGTTTTCATTGGCCTCAGTGGATCGTTCGGCTAATTACTTTTCAGCCGAATTTTCTACTTAAAATGCAGTGATAACATAAGTGTCAAGGTTCGGATGATATCAAAATATCGAAACAACTGAATATTTTGATATTAAAGGTTCGGCTGGAAATTTGATATATAATCAACCGAACATGTCTAATGTAAAAAACTTTCTTACTTTCATTCATACTTAGATACGTATTACATAACTAACCCACATATCATTATATCGTATCACATCTTAGAATGACCGTTAACAACAAATTTTTAACATCCCATACGGAATATGAGAAACTTACGAAGGATGCCATAATGAGCTTCGTATTTAAAAATCTTTCCTTTCCATCTTCTCCATTCCTCTCGATCTCGTACAACAACCTCCGCATTGGTTTTATCCCTTAGTCGATATCGATTGACAACCCGAATTAAAGCTATGAATTCTTCAACATGTTTTCTTATATTTGAAATCTACAAAACAAGGCCGGACAATCCCTGCTATGAGGATTACCTGTTTCAGTGGAGAAACCTTCATGAACTTTATCCCAATAACTCATACTAACTAGACCATTTTGACGTCGTTCTTCACCCTTATTTGGATAGAAAAGCACATAATTTTCACAAAGAGATAAATCTTCTTCTAAAGAAAAATTAGCACTAGAGAGTGCCATTTTTGGGTGAATATGTGATTGTTTGAGGTGAATAAATGGTTGGGTATATATAGAGTAATGTTCCTAAAGGTTACATTTTTAAAAAAAGTGTGCAAATTGTTCATGGTTCGGCTGATATTTGGGTGTTACAAATCAACCGAACATTATGGAGCATTTCATAATTTGACTTGTAAGATAATAGTGGAGTTCATTTATAAAAGTTCTCATTACATAACTTTTCCATATTACATCCCCTTAATAGTATCGTTACATGATACTAAATTCAAATACCTTTGCATCTAGTAGCTAAAACATTCAAACTATTAATCTCCACGGATAGCTTTTTACCTTCATTTGGCTTCTAGTTGTCTAAGGAATCTCGAGGCATATGTCTTCCAATACGTATAACATATCTCATGCTCGAGTGCTCTTCCACCATGACGTATTCCCCTAAGAGATTGAACGCTAGCACTCTAAAAATGAAAGAAATGACAAGTTAGTATGCAAAACCAATAATACTACATTCACAAGATAAACATGTTCAAATACTCACTTTCTCTTCAGGAGTAGCTCTGCGATGATATCGCTTTACCCAACAGAATATTCTAACGTATTGTCGCAAAGTATATTGTAGCAATTCAAATCTTTCGGCTAATTCTAACCATTTTCGGTTCTTAGGATTCCCATCTAATTCGAAATGAAATTCTTTAACTCTCTTCCAAAACATCAAACGAATTTCATTAGGCCTTCCACGGTAAGATGGGATGAAAGCTTTAATAAGCATACATCATCCTCAATGGTGAATGGTTCCATTTGCAACTAGATTTGTAAAAAATGAGATGAAAAAATAATTGGTGGAAGAAAATTAACTTAAAACAGGCTGAGATGGTGCAAAATTAGTACGATAGAGAGGACCCAACAGATTTATTTATTTATTGAAATTTGGGAGTACAGTTTTGTTAGTACTTAAAAATTGATTCTAGGAAAAACAATGTACTATAGAAGTACTTTCATTAGATTCGGAAATCAAAATCGTACATGGCAAGCTTAAACCACGATAGCAGCCGTTCCTCCTTGCTTCGGTCACAAGGAGAGATATGTGTTGATCTTAGGTGAGGGAAGCAAAGAAATTTGAAGGAATTTATGTGTTGAGTTGTGTGTAAAGATGTTGAACTATTGAGAAAATAATAGAGCTTGAGAGAATAATAAGCTTGTTGTATTTTTTGAATAGGCTAAGGAGCCCATTTATAATAGTTGGGAACACACGCTTCCTTGTAAAATAGTGGAGGTAGTGAAGAGATAGATAAGTGGAAGTCGTTGGGATAATGGTATAACCGCCTTGGAATCTTCGGGAAACCATTACTCCATTAACTGCTTCAGCCTTACCAGTACTTAGTAACTTCCTAATCACGGGGTGTTGCCACGCCCATGTTGATGTAACCACCAGACCAAAACCCCATGTAGAATCCCCCCATGTAATTGTTTTGATTTCTTGTAGAGTTAGTGGAGTCATGGACTCAAAACACGTGAATAGTTTGGCTCAAACGAGAATTGATTGGTGCTAGCAAAAGCATAGGTACAAGCGTGAAGAGTGAGAATACACGTAAAGGCGAAAAGAGGGGGAGGGATAAGGTTTGGTGCATAGCATTGCTGGCGCTGCTGCTAGTGCTACCGCTAGCACCGCTAGGGCTTGTTTGGCACGTGACTTTCTTGGCATTTTATTTTTGTTTTTTTTTTGGGTTTTGGATTTTCTGGCCTTTTGGCACACGTATGTGCTACCCATTGGTGTTGGGAATGTGGCTAAGGTTCACTATGGCTAGCATTTGCTAGCGCCATGATTATTGCTCATGCACCACTAGCTTTGATCTTTATTAATGTTATGTCCATGTTTATGACCTATTTAGGGTTTCTCAATTGTATGAGATTTAATGTTAGCATTTATTCTTAACTTTTATGCAGTGCATACATCACATTTTCAAGATATTTAGTTGTGGAAGTTTGCAACTTCAGATAATGCTTGATGCGACTCTGCAATTAGATGGTATGCATCTTAGGTTTTTTTTCCATTATGGCATGGCCTCTATTCTGAACGTTCACAATTTTGCATAATCAATGTGTTCTGATTAATGCAAATAGTTTATATGGATGCGTATGAAGTAACGAGGGTTTAGCTGGGTAAAGCCCTTGAAATTCTATGGCACATATATATGCAAAAGAGCTATAGAGCTAATTTAGCCATGAGCTGAATATGCATTCCCAATTCTCTTGCGGAATGTAAGATAGAAATCTGTATTCATAATTTTGATGTCGGGTAAGGAATTTATACATATTTGTATCATGCTTCTATAGCTAGGCGAAAAGCAATATTACAATTTTCTCCCTTGTCAAGAATCCACCTTCAACATTAAGTCTCATGCTTAGCGCGGAACAATAATGTTTCGTGGTAAGCACTAGATGGTGATTTTTTTTACTGACATAAGCAAAATAAATCAACAAGCTTAGTTGTCAAAAATTACCAGGAATTTTGATTTGGTGACGCTCCCTGATGTGATTTTCTTATAGTGGTAAAAAGTGTTGATTCTCATACTTGTGAAGATTCGATTTCTAGACCTAATTTTTAATGACTAAAAATAAAGAAGATTAAAACAAAGTTGATTTAAAATTGATGGGAAGAACTAGGGTTAAGGATTTTACTATTAACCAATATTTTAAGTGATAAAAAATCTTACAATTCTTGTATTCAGTTTAATCAAAACATTGCCAAAGTTAGGTTTTTGAAAGAATAATTGTAAATCAAAATCATGGGACATCAAAAGTTTATAACTAAGCATGACCCATCAAAAGAAAACACAATTATTTAAGAAAAACCATTTTTTTCAATTTAATTCAAAGAAATTAATAATAAAGAATTATAAATAATAGTTAAAATAGAAGTTACCACTTAATTATTGGAGAAATAGCTTCCTCCATCGCCCCAGTAATGATGACTAGCTCATTGTGTAGGAAACACCCTCAAAAATATATTTCATAGCTCAAAAAGTGTTTACAATGATGAAATAGAGGTAAGACAGCAGAACAGACACGCTTATAAGCGTTACGGAGAAGTGTTCTCTGTGTTACAGAAGAAGGTAAAGGAAACAGAAATAAAGTACATATTGTATGTACTGTTGGTATAAGACTGCTTCAGCAGCTGCGTCAACGACAGAACTAGCGACAGTATCAGCGACAGTTCTTCAACGCCTTATGTTCTTCCTCTTCTTCTTCGCAGCAGGAACTATTTTTCTGTCAACTTTTTCCGGTGCTCTGGCTACCTCTAGATGACTTCCTCCTCGACTCTCTTGGGTATTTATAGGGTTAGTAAACCCTAGAGACTCTTCTTAACCGATAAGGACTCAAAGAACACGTCCAAATCAATCTCAAATTTTGTGATATCGGAAACAGACCCAAACTCTGTTTTCCGTCCAGATTCAACCCCGTGTCCAATTTTTCCGGCTGAAACACATTTTGTGACGTGTGTTAATGTTATCCAGGTTGTCGAATTCACTTTGGGTGAATTTGAATTACTCCAAATCACTAAAAATACGCAACAACAACTATACATGAGTTTATCCCGTAAGAAAAGTCTTTCCCGCCATTTTCGTTCTTTTCAAATTCAAAAAGGGGTGCCCCCAATCCAAGAGATGGGTGCCTTTATCAATTCTCTCTGGGTGCCTTTAGTAATTTTTCCGGGGTGTCTTTAACAATTTTTTGAGCCAATTTTTTCCAAATCATTCATTTCTCGAAAATACCTACAAAGACATATAAACCCATAAATAGTACAAAATCAAACACTATCAAAATCAAACACTATCAATTGACTACTATGAAGGTGGTCATTCTTAAGAAAATGTGTCGATTCTAATTCTCTAAAGTAATTAGGTTTAGTCTTAAAACTTAATAACAGACACATTTGTAATTCTAACGTTCCCACATATGGAAGAAAATATTTTGGTGGGAAAACAAAGTCAATCTTGGTATTATCGCCTAGGTAAACCACATCGACCAGAGGATGGGTTTTTAACACCTGAACTTCTTTCTGGACATCACCAGGATCAGGGAATATAGTTTGAAGATGATATTTTAATATAGTAGAGGCGCATATTTCAAGTCCCAAGTTAGGTACTTTAAGTAGGGATACTTGAAAATCACAAGAATCATCGGTACCCCCAAACTTAGGGTTTTCAGTGTCTTTAAATAGACTAGTCACAATTTCCCTAATTTCTAGATCGTCAGATTCCCGAAAATAGTCAATTGCTTCTTATAGGTTATAATTTGGTGGTGCAGTCTCACTCACATTTAAGATTTCTACGATTTTATCTTCTTTGTTTGAGACTGTTATCCCTGAATCGTTGGACTCTAAAACACTAGTCTCGGAATAGACTCGTTCCTCTAAACCTTCGTCGTCTTCATAATAATGAGGAAATATTTCACCGTTTATAACAATGCTATCTCTAGTTAAATCCCTTTCCTCTTGAATAGGTGAATAATCATTAATATTATTAGGATCGAAACTAGAGACATCATTATTATCGCAAAACTCAAATGTTGTGAGAATTTCCTTATCATTATGACTAAGGATTTCAATTTCCTCATTAAAATTATCATCATCATCATAATAAGATGATTGAACCTTATCTAAATAAATAGTGTCTTCTATTCTAACCTCGTCCTCTAAATTAGGTAAATATTCATCATTATTATTAAGGGTAAAAGTTGAAACATTGTATTGGCAATTAAGATTATTTTGAGCAATTCTTTCTTTTTTCTTTAACACAAACCTATTTGTATTCTCAGCCAACTTCTTTAGGGATTCTTCTAGCATAACGAATGGATCATAAAGAGTATTAGATTGTAACTGCTTGTGTGATTCTTCTAGAGGAGGAGTTGGACTACTAATTGTTCCCCCTATACTTAATTTGAACCTTCTTGTATCCCCAGTCAACTCCTTGACGGAATTCTCTATAGAAACAAATAGATCATAAAGATTGCTAGATCCTAACTGCTCGTGTGATTCTTCTAGAGGCATGATAGGTTCATTATAAGTACTAGATTTCACCTTCTTAAGGGCATCCCTCCAAGACAAAGAACTCGAATTTCTCTCGTTTTCCCGTTCATATGACTGGTGCGCGTACGAATAGTAATTGGGGCCTCCATGGTATAAATCATAACCTTCAGAAGGTTGGTAGTGGTCCCAAGCACTATCCACACTATGGTCATAGTAAGGGTAATGCCTGTTTTGAAACTCAGTCGGATATTTATTGTAATACCAGCTCGACATTTTCTAACAATAATTTCCTAATAATTTACAAAAAATCTAAGAAAATAAATCCTAACAGGAAGGGATTCTAAACATACACAAACAAGGCCGACTCAACCAAATCAAACCTACTAAATCTAGCAAACAAAAAGCATGATGGCTCCACTTAGATTGTTTCTAGACCAGCTTCTATTCTTTCGAAAGGCAACTAGTTACAGTTTTAGCAAGCCTCTTAGAGCGATCCGAATTAGATTAAGTCGAAGAGAAACAGGATAAGCTCTAAGGAGCTTTGATAACCCTGTCTCTTTGGCAACTTTTACCTGGGTTATAAGGCGACTCTAATCAACTTAAAATAATCTTCCTGAACTTTGAGTTAGGCTAACAAAGTAACCAATACAGTCCTTTTGAATGAGTTTCCTATAAGCTCGTTACCCTATAAGTTTCTTTCTATTCAAAATTTTAAGGTTTAGGTTCGTGTTTGGTAACGTGTTCGTAAATCGGGCAAGAAGGAAACGGTGATGAAATCCGAGTCCTTATCTTGTATGGACAGTTCTTGTCCTTTACTAGAAAAGTAAATCCGTATTCAGGTCCTCAGCATATATGCATACGAAGGAATACAGTAAACCCACTTACAGGGGATTCGTGGGTTGATAGAATCTTACCTCCCGTACCAGACGGGGCACTAGTACAAATTTGGGCTTATGTGACAGTTAAAAACTGCCACCAAAACATTTATGTGACAGTTTTGAAAAATAATTGCACTGTCATTAAAGCCCCTGTTACGAAAGGGTCTATAAGAAACTGTCACGGAATCATAACTATAAGTATTAGTTTTTTCATAAACCTGTCATTGTTGACAACATATAATAACATTTTCTAAATAAAACTGTCATTAATAACTTAATTTCTTTTACTAAGGTGACAGTTTCTCCATAAAAACTGTCATTGATAACTTAATTTCTTTTACTAAGGTGACAGTTTCTCCATAAAATTTGTCATTAAAAACTTAATTTCTTTTACTAAGTTGACAGTTTCTCCCTAAAAACTGCCATTAAAAACTTAATTTCTTTTACTAAGGTGACAGTTTCTCCATAAAAACTGTCATTAAAAACTTAACTTCTTAGACTAAGATGACAGTTTCTTCATAAACCTCTCATATTGACAAATTAATTTAACATTTTTTAAAAACTGTCATTAAAAACTTAACTTCTTAGATTAAGATGAGAGTTTCTTCAAAAAACTGTCATCAATGACTCAATTTCTTATACTAAAGTAGTAGTTTTCTTTATAAACCTGTCACTGTTGGCAAATATCAGTTACATTTTCTAAATAAAACTGTCATAGAAGAGTCAACTTTGTAGAAGGCTAATTTGTAGCAAACTAGTTCCTTATACGACATATGCTCATCGAGATAATTATGGAAAGAAAATTCATCTTTTAATAAAATTGTCATTAAATTACTCAATAAACTGTTTAACAGATAACTAGTACGGAACTAGTAAGTTCAAATAAAATAAGTTAACTAGAAGTGAATGTACTACATAATTCAAAAGACTTGATATGAAAGTAGTCTTAGTACTAACTAAAAGAAATTAACAATGAAGTTGGAAACCACATCCATTTTCCGAAGTGTTGATCGAAATATACTCCTGCCAATTCATGTCCCCGAAATTTACTCCTGCCAATTTATATACCCTGGAATTGTAGGATAGTCAGTCCGATATCCAATGAATATAGCAAATTCAAGGTCCCAAATCTTTGTGGAATGTTTGCACCAATAACTATATGATGAAGTTCCTGTCGTAGGCAAAACCAATACAGGATAGCTTCAAAGAGAAATGGGGAAGTACATGGCTCAATGCTTGAACGGAAAGTGCCTCCAAAATACCCTCCTGCATATCTTTCAACAATCTCGATCTAAAAATTTGGATTCATTTATGCGGAACAAATAATATATTTAGATAGAGCGAGAAAATAACCAACTAAAAAACATACTTCATTTCGTTTGGAAGTGGACAGTATACTCTCGACTCCGATCACAAATATCTAAGTATCCTAACGCTTTTATCACTGTAGTAACATGAACCCAGTTCTTCTGGTTGATCTTATGACCAATCTTTAGCTACTGTGAGTTGTTAACCAGCAATAACATAGTGGGACAATCGGATAGATGGAGGAACCACGATCACCCACTGCCATATGACTGAGGCCTGAGTTATTCACTACTGAATTGTTCCTATCAGCACAGTTTCCTACGCAAAGATGATTAACGATAATAGCCACTACAACCCAAATAAATACTAAGCAAACGAACACATAATACTTTTCCATAATTTTACTAATTTTCCATGTAAGTCACAAGAACACATAATACTTTTCCATATCTTTTGGAACTAAGCAAAGGAACACATAATACTTTTCCATGAATCCTATCACAAGGACAATAATCATTACCTGTAGAGTTATTAATGCCACGTTATCAGGTAAACTGTAGGAAGGATCAATCCCGGAAAAAGTAGGAACATGGGAGCTAGTCCAGTTATCTCCTTCCTGCCAAATCAGAAGTTAAGAAGCAAGCATAGGAGGATCAACGGGCAACACCAGTAAAACGAGAAATAATAGATATTCTTTCAGTCACCTGTTCACCGAAGGCTAAAAGAAATAGAGAATACAACTCTTGTCCAAATGATCGGTACCACTTGGCACTCTCTCCTAAAGGATCAATTCGGAGATAGAAGGTTCCTTGGATCTGCAGTAATGCGGACAACCCAGTAAGAGTTTGATTCCGTTCAATAAACCACATAATCATGTGACTAAAAAGGTGTGAAGATGCACTTACAGTTAGTACTTTTCACTCACTAAGGACACATACTGTTTCATTTAGTGACTCTCCAACTCCTTTACCATTATCATGGAGCAGCCTCCTTTATTACCAAAAGGAGAAAGAAAATGAAAAGAAGGTTTGTCTAACATTTAAAGTTAATAACTAGTGAAACCGAACGTAACCAGGGAAATGAAAAATAATGAAGATCCTATCACCTAGACACCTATTTCTGCACTGACACATAAGAAAGAGAAGATGAAAACCTCTGGAGTATGAGCTTTATTTGTCCATCCACTAAGCTGGATCTACCTACAACTCGGTCCACTAAAACTGAGAGCTCTGTGATTTTACCTTCAATGTATAACCCGAGGTTAATCTGAATGGGAAAAAAACTTGGTACATAAAGTCCAAAATCTTTCTAAATACAAACAAAACACTGAATACAAATGCTTCACTTATTCCTTTTACAAGAAACATACAGGATAATAATTTCCGGAAGCAGGCTGATGCACTTCCAGGTCCCAATCTGTTCTATAATCTCGAATATGGAAATCAAACATGAAGTCCAACTTTAGTATTTACTCAAAATTTTCGGTAAAAAAAAGTAGTAACGTTCATACCAAAACCTTCCTATCAGCACAATTGTCAACTCATGCCATCTGTTTAACATTGCCATCCGCATCCAAATGGCTACCTACGAGATAACCGTAGTCACATGCAAGCTTTTGTTTGCAGCACCAACACGTTAGCTTTACTTGTGGAAGTAACATGGAAAAATGCTATTGATATTTCAGAGAGGCAATAAATGAGAAAATTATTCAGATTTGCACGTTTTGATTGTTTATTAAAAGAAAAAGATGATATGAGAGCATGCGTAAGCATCATTCTTTCTATGTTTCCACAAACTACCACTCACATAGAGGAATGCCTATAAGTTATGGGCTATGATCATTAAAAAACAGGTCGGAATGCTAAGACGGCTAACCTGCAGTGGAGGTATGTTTTCTGCAGCAAATAGCATGACTTGAGCAAGTTTAATATTCAGATGGGAGCTCAATACACATTGGACAAACAGGTTAGGATCACAAGTATGATTGATAAATCTTCCAACGTTGCCAACAAGGCCTGCATCTACACAGAACTCAGGTTCTAGCTTCTTGACATTAGTTTTGATATGAGGATGGAAAGGAGTTGGAACCTCTTCTATGCGCCGCTATCAAAGAAAAGAGCAGAAAAATCCATCATAAAGATGTAAACAAATGCATCAGTATCTAGATAGGAAATTTAAGACTTGTCTTCCTAGTAAGCAAAAGACTAAGTGAAGAAATGTAACAGTTAGGATGAAGTAATTTGGATTAGATATCATACCTCTCTTCCCTCAAGACCATTCATGGTCTACAAACAATCAATATCGACAATGGAGTTATGCTCAATAGTGTTGTCTATGTCCTTAGTCCTCATCAATAATCCCGCGTATTCACAAATGAAGGACCCAGCAGGAATCAAGTCCCAAGATCTTACCGCCCACCCTTTATTTGGAGTACGGAATACCTTTCGAGAGACATAGTAGTATATAAAACTGAGATCTTGATAATTCAAATGTTATCAACATAGTATACAGAAAAGAAATTAAATATACAAACCCCAAGAGTTCACATCGACGGGAAGGTTTCAAGAGACATAGTAGTGTATAAAAAGATGAGATCCTGATTATACAAATGTAATCAACATATTATACACTATAGAAATTAAATATACAAACCTCAAGTCGGTAGTTTATCCCCTGTTGTGATGTTTTGTTCACGAAAGAATCCTTGCAACCACACTTCGGCCCGCATTCATACACAACTGACTTTGCTTCAACAAGTCTGCCAATTAAAGGTATTCTTACGCTTAGGCAAAAAAAATATATATATATATATATATGACAAAAAAACTGATAACAACCAACAACAGTACAACGAAAATTCATAAGGGCGTGGTGATGGTGAATATATCCCACTCAATCAACTATAAGACTAAACCTCCTTATATATTGTGTCAGTTTGTTACGTCAAATAATGAGATTCACACCTGCCACCACCCGTGTGAACATAAGGAAAATCTGCTCCATTGAGATTTGCACAACTACAAATACTAGGATCAGTACAAGTCCCTTCACATCCATACCTAGAGACTCTTATTGGGAGCTTCACATTTTTGGCAACTTCATTAGACTTGCAATATCTATATCCTGCAGTTTTGAGATTTCAGCATCTGACATCTGAGTAATGATTATCCATTTAGTAAAGAATCCAAACTTCACTTCATAATATACACCAGCGAGGAATTAAAATTGTAAAAAAAAAGTTTGAAGTTTGAACTAGCCTGTAGGTGGAACAGGAGGATCATCAACTAAATTTGAGGTCGGAATTGGAATGGCTTCTTGGCCTCCAGACATGTCTTTGCATACCAACCTTCGATAATATGATGTTTAGATCAGATACATACTTGAATTACATCCTTCTGTGGGAAAAGAAAAAAGGAAAAAAAAGCTTGGCCTTGCAACACCATACCCACGTAATTCAGCAATAGACTTGGGAACATATCCTTTATAATTTATGGCCTATGCGTATAAAATTTATTTCAGAAAACTGTATTAGGAGTATCAAAAAATTAGCAATTTGGTGTGAATATAAAAATGGTGACCCAGTAAGTTAGTCCTTAATTAACCAACTTATAAGATAAAACTAAGACCTAAAATATTGATGAAACGTCAGACCTGGTTAATTGGCAATGAAGGCTGCCCTTCAAGACGTTTCAGGACAAACTTAAAAACATTGAATCCAGAAGTACCTTTCTCTGCCCAGTAATTAACAACCTGCAAATACAGTAATATACAAACAATTCAAAAATTAGGAAAATCATAATTGAAGGGAAACTCAACAAAGCAGATTACGGAACATAAAAGCATATAAGCTTCAAAATTTCAAAGTGACTATTGTATACGAACCTTGTACAAGCCATCATATGTGTACAACCATCTGCGCATGCTATCTGTATATTCTGATTGCGAACGAATTAGTCTCACAGGGACATGTTGGTCAACATTATTCTTCTAATGGACAACCAATGTGAGAAACTAGAAGGAAAAAGTGTTCAATTCAATAAATTGAGCTCTTAAGAAAACGTATTTACACTATAACGTTATAATTATGATTAAGTTATAACAAAAAAATATGAAAATTTGATAACAAACGACACATGTAGAAAATGGTCCACGAAATATGAGAACAACATAAAAGAATATTTAAGCTACGCACCTTGAGTGCGAAATAACCACCCTTAAGATTAGTGCCACCTTGATTAGTATAAACTATATCATATTCATTATCCACGTCATCTTCATACTGCCATGACAGAATGATCGATAATGCAAGCGGAAAAGTGTACCGTTTAAAATTTTCCTGGAGACAGAAAAAGAAAGTTAAATTTAATGAAGTAAAACCATAGACAGATCATAAGCAAGACATGATTGAAACCACCAAAAACTCCCACTATCATCCATTACACACAACACAAAGGGAAAAACAAATTTTCAAAACTTTATATCCATCACCATATTTGCGTAGGACATTGACATGCAGTCGACTACACTGCTCCAGTGACCATGTAAACCAATAGCAACCTTTTCTGCCCATGTTCCAAACTGCTGACGTACATCAACACCTGACTGACAAGAACGAACCAGAATATCCAAGAAAATTCATAAGAAGAAACCAAACGACCTCTTGTGGTCAACTAAAACTGGTATTGGTGCACATGGGTGATAGCCAAATAATCAGCTCAATCAACCAACCTGGAAGACGACCGATTTGGTTTTCTGGGTACAGAGTGGTCTTAGTTTGCATCATCTGTAAAGGAAAAAAATTTAGCAAATTACAAGAGAAACCAATATAATGCTTCCTAGTCCTACTGGTTTGGAGACTACCGACCATATTTTAAAACACTAGGACAATTGCTATAGAACATAACTGTTATTTTCTAGCAGCCTCTGTTGAGAGCAATATCTTAAACATGTGTTTCCAACTAGGAGTAGGAAATGATACAATAAGTAACTTCCCGGGATCAGGAAGAGGGTGTCTGTCGACAAAAATAGGCTCCTACGGACATCAGATATCAAGAACATAGTTGCCTATTATCTACTATCATCCCTCAGATGTATCAAGAGAGGAGAATTCTTTGCTCCCCCAAATTAAACACAACTAAACCCAACATCATGGGCCATCGTTAGCAGACTGGCTAGGTGGAGTAATGGAGAGGCGGCAGATAGCTATGTCCCAACTCCAGAGTAACTATTTCAGGTACAGATAAATAAACTTTTGTAGGAATTCATAAATGGCAAATAAGTCGAACCTTATTAATCCATGTCAATTCACATACATTGCACAATGTCCTTGGGCAAGCAGGATTCTGACGCAACATTGGTTTGGACTTTGAGCTAGTGCCACAATGTGTACATCTGCATATACAACAAAAAGTTACTAAAGTTTTTATGATAAATAGATAAAAGTATACTAACAAACAACAAAGAGACATGAAGTGTTGTTGGAAATATTGGGATGGCCTTGAGGTCATTTAAGAGCTGGATTCTGGAGGTCAAAGGAGGTCCACCTTTGGACCAACCACGAATTCCCCTCCCCTCCATGTAGCATGTCTCAACTTAGATTCCATCCACGTGGTAAAAAACGACGCTTAACTTCATTTCTTATTTTAAACAAGAGATAATTTAAGGACTGTCATACATCAACAAAAGCATTAAATGGTAAACTAACCCATTAGATGGATACTAAGGATTCTAGAATCTCCAAGAAAGCATTCCAAGAAGAGTGAAATCCATATATTCTTTTTAATTTAAACCACAAAACTCTTTACCAAGCAGAAACAAGGAACATTTTGCAGTCTACTTAAGCCAAAAAAGTGGGATAGATATGAACTTACAAGTTTTGTAGCTGGGATTCCTGCACCTTAGGGTTTACATTAGAAGATGTAAATCGAGCCTTCTTACGCTACATCCTAATGCATATTTCAGGAATAAACTGACACGATAAAAAGAAAATTCAGTTTTCAAAAGAATAAAAAATAAGCTGCTGGAATTGTAAGTATTGATAATCTCTAATAAGCACACAAAATAAATAACTCATAAAGTGTGATGTGTATGAAGTAAAAATCTTTGCACTAGGTGACCAATCTATAAATCCTTTAACAAAAAACTTTATCCAAAAAGCATCAACACAAAGAGTTAAACTAACATCGAAAACAACCCAAAACTTCCTCTTAAATTATTACTATACTCTAAGTAACTCTACATATACATGCATCTACAACAAGCCAACAAACATAACTTCGCTATGACCGCAGCAATAACCAAATGACTTTAAAAATAGGCTACTGGCATTCAAGATTCATGAACACAAATTTTAAAACTATCTAAAAATGGGTTCCCTTCCTGAGAGAGTCTTAGACAACCAGACTACCTGAGGTCCACGAAGATCGAGCAATGTATACACTGTCCTGGTAATAAAAGTAGAGAACTTGATGTTGAATTCCCATTTCTCCTTATGGATTCTTTCAATTATTGAAAGCAAAAAAGAAAAATCAAACAACAAAATTAATCAGTGCATCTTCTTCATGAAACCTTTTCGGTGAAACCGAGGGCAGTCCAATTAGAGTATCACCTGTAGATTCTTCAAAAAAAAAAATTGATTTAGTTAAGGAGTATGGAAACCTAACTACATTTTACTTATTCAAATAAGAAATGGATTGTTGGATAATATACCTGATGAGCGCTCGGATAAATACTTCTTTGTTAATATATAAGATGTGAACAATGAGATCCATCAATCGACTAACCTGTCAACACAAAACATACCAAATTCCATAAGCCCCCTGAACCAGAATAAGATTTATAAAAAACAACCAAAAAAATCAGTTCAAGTGTCTTACTTCTGCTTGGTACTCAAATTTTTCAGCAGGTGGTGAATATGTAGTATCAGATGCTGCCGTCGAGGTTGATTCATAACGGTTACTCAAGGAAAAACCATTTCACAAATTAAACTTCGGTGTTGAGTTAGAAAAATTGCTTCTCCCAGTGGTTATTGATGAATACCATCTGCTTGTCGACTGGTTAGAATCAGTGACTCCAGCCTGAACCAACGAAGCAAAAACCGAAATTAAACTAATGAGTTCATAATAACATTTATTATAGTAATCGAATAAGATGTCAGTGACTACAGCAATATAGCCTTGCAAGATCTCAGTGAATGCGTCGATAGGGACTTGCTGGAGGCTGGTGGAAAAATCCTAGAAAACAGAACCTCAGTTTAAGAGCTAAGCTACAAAAACTAATTGATCATTGAAGTGCTAAAATTATCATCAATCTTTCCAACTTTACAAATATCTAAGGTATGGACTATTTGGGATGTAATTTTACCAACTATCTCAACTAACCTAATCATTACGTTGTACGTGTCCAGATAGAGACAGTCTGAATCTGTCCAGGAAATTTTACAAACTTGGTTAAGTTTAACTTTTCAGTAACCCACTTTAGAATTCTAAACTTGAAAAGTTTAACCCAACCTTGCTAGTTTTCGACTTCTAGACTCTGTCCACAACACATCCTAAGTAATATCCTCGTACAATAATCCCATAAACTAAAATAGTTCAATAACCGAAAGCAAAAAATAGTAATAAGAAGAAAGATTAACAATCCTTATTATCCATGGGAGAAGCCCTAGATTGTTTAGAACTGATGTGAAGGTGTACTTAAAAATAATTGCATTACCAAAGTATAGCTTCACACACCTAATTGCAAAATGTTCAGTGGTAACGGACTAAGGATTTATTTGCTTCAATTTTAAATTATCAGCTAGATTTCTACGGATATAAAAGTTCTAATTATCGAATTAGGAGATCCAAACCCAAACTGAGACATAAATCACACACCTAGAGACTCAAATCGTCATATTTAAACATTGATTTCTCCAGAAAACATGTCGAGAACTCCAACAACTGTTTGAATATCGCTCCATTATAGGTTCCACTTTTTCAACTGTCCAAAAATAACCAAACAACAAATTGACTTACATCAGTGTCATATTTATAGTTAGAAAAAAAGAAAAAACTACAAACAGAAACATGTTAGAATAAATAAATAAGAAAAAAAAATAGTACATTATGTGAAAGAGATCGAGTTGCAGGAACAATTGATGTAGCGATCGATATAACTGAGTGAATCTGCAACTGATTCCAATACTCAAGCCCTAATTTTCCATCTTCGATCTCTTCGAATCCTTTTTCAAGTACGAAATAAAATTTCTCTAAGCCTACTTGAATCGAATCATTACAAAGTCTTTGCTTACTCAATTCATAAGTTCATAAGAAAATGATATCGATTTTGTAATGATTCGATTAGTTTCATTTCTCTAATCCTACTCGATTCCAATTCCAAAATTTAAAAAAAAAACACACAAAAAAAAGATCTCGGCAATTACATTATTGGGAAGAATAAACGAAATGAATCGACATAATGTTTTATTTGGAGCATTTCAATGATGAATCATTAAGGATAATAGTGTTTAGGGTTTTACCGAATCAAATTGAGAAATCCAATTCCACCTTTGAATCTGATTTCAACCCAACATTTCTAATCATATCAGAACTTTAATTCGAGATTGAGAAGGTAACTACAATTACGTAAGGATTGAAGCAAACCCAGATTTTGGTAAGAGAAAAAACCAAGAGAAGATCAGAGATGGGATTTGCCTGATTTTTCTGGGTGAGAAATCTTGAGATGGATTTGCCTTATTTTTTTGGGTGAGAAATCTTCTTCTAAGTTAAACGAGATGAGAGGCGAGAAGACCCACTAACAGACAGCTAGCCCACTCTTCAGAAAAATTTCTAAGAACTAATAAAACTAACAATCGACAGTTTCTAAGAACTAATAAAATTTGAGAATGATAAATAGCAGCAGTTTTGGATCAAAACTGTCACTATAAATGAAAATGACGGTACTTAAAAGAAACTGTCATCTATAGCTATACACTTCTATAACATTTCTTATATAAAACAGTTCCTATAGCTTAAGAATAGTAACAGTTTATAACTGTTATTATACATCAATCTACACTAACAGTTTTCTACAAAAAATGTCATCGTATAATTATTATGTAACAGTTAATAAACTGTCACGATTTTGTACCATTATTAGTGTGAGTTTTGATAAGAAACTGTCGCTTATATCTCGTAGCTTATTCTTTTGTGACAGGTATTTCGTGAACTGTCATGATTAAGGATTTTGAACTGTCACGTAAGCCCAAATTTGTACTAGTGGGGGATGAATCGGTTGTAGTCGACTCGGGCCACCAACTCCTGTGTCAGTGTACGAACCCGAGGGGTCGAGACAATATAGTAATTGTCGACCTTCCATGTTGCAGTTTATATTTAAATTACTCTTTCGTAGGGTTTAAAAAAAATAATAATAATGTCCAAAGTCCCGAAAAAAAAAATACAAAAAGCAAAATTACAGAAATAATCAAAGATTTCCTAATACAATTTCCTAAATAAATAAAATATAAAAAATAAAATCTAATTAAAAATAAAATTCTTTGCCTTTTTTTCCGTTCTTTAAGCTTTAACTTTAACTCCAATTCTTTAATCACCAAAGTCTTTGGCTCTATTTCCTTTCAATCCAAAATCCAAAACCTGCAGCAAAAAGAAAAATACCCAAAGAAACGTAAAATAGAACAAAGTAAAAATAAAAATCTAATTAGACTAACTAACCTAAAAACAAAACTAAAGAAAAATCTTAAAAAAAGTCCGCGTCGGCGGCGCCAAAAATTGATGTGATTTTTAAAATAGTGGTAAAAAGGGTTTGATTCTCAAACTTGTGAAGATTCGATTTGTAGACCTAATTTTTAATGACTAAAAATAAAGAAGATTAAAACAAAGTTGATTTAAAATTGATGGGAAAAACTAGGGTTAAGGATTCCACTATTAACCAATATTTCAAGTGATAAAATCTTACAATTCTTGTATTCAGTCTAATCAAAACATTGCCAAAGTTAGGTTTTTGAAAGAATAATTGTAAATCGAAAGCATGGGGCATCAAAAGTTTAAAACTAAGCATGACCCATCAAAAGAAAACACAATTATTTAAGAAAAACCATTTTTCAATTTAATTCAAAGCAATTAATAATAAAGAATTGTAAATAATAATTAAAATAGAAGTTACCACTTAATTATTGGAGAAATAGCTTCCTCCATCGCCCCAGTGATGATGACTAGCTCATTGTGTAGGAAACACCCACAAAAATATATTTCATAGCTCAAAAAGTGCTTACAATGATGAAATACAGGTAAAACAGCAGAACAGACACGCTTATAAGCGTTACGGAGAAGTGTTCTCTGTGTTACAGAAGAAGGTAAAGGAAACAGAAATAAAGTACATACTGTATGTACTGTTGGTATAAGACTGCTTCAGCAGCTGCGTCAGCGACAGAACTAGCGACAGTATCAGCGACAGTTCTTCAACGCCTTATGTTCTTCCTCTTCTTCTTCGCAGCAGGAACTATTTTTCTGTCAACTTTTTCCGGTGCTCTGGCTACCTCTAGATGACTTCCTCCTCGACTCTCTTGGGTATTTATAGGGTTAGTAAACCCTAGAGACTCTTCTTAACCGATAAGGACTCAAAGAACACGTCCAAATCAATCTCAAATTTTGTGATATCCGAAACAGACCCAAACTCTGTTTTCCGTCCAGATTCAACCCCGAGTCCAATTTTTCCGGCTGAAACACATTTTGTGACGTGCGTTAATGTTATCCAGGTTGTCGAATTCACTTTGGGTGAATTTGAATTACTCCAAATCACTAAAAATACGCAACAGCAACTATACAAGAGTTTCTCCCGTAAGAAAAGTCTTTCCCGCCATTTTCGTTCTTTTCAAATTCAAAAAGGGGTGCCCCCAATCCAAGAGATGGGTGCCTTTATCAATTCTCCCCGGGTGCCTTTAGTAATTTTTTCGGGGTGCCTTTATAACATTTTGAGCCAATTTTTTCCAAATCATTCATTTCTCGAAAATACCTACAAAGACATATAAACCCATAAATAGTACAAAATCAAACACTATCAAAATAGATAATCGAGCGCAATTTAGACACAAAAATGTGTCTATCACTCCCTTGATGCTAAACAATTACTGACGGGACAATGGTTTATGTAGCAGTGCTTGCAAGTGATAGAGCATTGTCTGAAGAGTGTAAGCTAGTGAGGCGTGGCTGATTTGCATGATGGAGAGAGAAAAATTGACCCATGTGCACCGTGGGATCATGGCTTCAAAAAGGAAACCCTTATTTGACTTGAATTTGAAAGCCAATTACTATGAAAGGGAGTAAACCCTTATTTTTTTTATTTTCTCTCTCTTTCACTGCCAGACCCTTATATCTTCTCCCTTTCTCTTCAGCGACGCCAGCAGCAACAGCTTTCTCTGCCGGAGCTCCGTCACCGGCAGATTAACACCGACGATATTCCGACCGACTTTAGATAAAAAAAAATTACGTGAATGACTCACGTGAGTTCTTTTGATGTGATTGTTTGCTCACCCTTTCAATCATTGTTGCTTGATTCATTGTATAAGCATGATATTGACTTGATATTGATCTTCTTTTGACAGTTTCTTGTGGATGAACTCCAACTCCGCAATTAGTGCCTTTGATTGTGATAATCCTTCATTGGATTCACTACAGCGTTGTTAAGCTTTAACCAAGTATGCTAGGGATTATAGCAATTTCTTTTGACGTTGGTTTATATATATAAGCATGTATTTGCATATCAATAGTATATACTCTCTCCGTTTAATAATTTTAGTCCGTTTTGAATTTGTCAAAATATTAAGGAGACCGTAGTATTTTACTTGACTACCCTTAGTTATTTACCTATTTTATTTTAATAAAAATATTAATATTAAAAATTATCTAAAATTGTTAGGAGGGTTGTAAATTACAAATAAAAAGGAGTCCTAAAAGATATCGAATTTAAGGAGTATAAACTTAATAAGGATTTTAACTTTTGTAGCCAAATATATTTTCCTTTAAAAGGAATAAAAGATAAGAAGAAAGATATTCAAAATTTATTTCCTAATTATACACATATTCTTTACTATTTTAAATTGGATATCGTTGAAAACTAATTTAAAATTAAGAAAGATTTAAGGATATACTTGAGGGTTTACTGAAAAAATACGACTATAAAAGAAGCTGGACACAATTTTGAAACTGACGAAAATGGAATTGAGGACATAAATAATGAAACGGAGGGAGTGATAGGTGCATAAATCATACATTTTAAGTAGTTTTTCCTGACCCTTATTTGCTATATTTGAGTGAATTACTATGTTTTATCATTACTTTCGAAGTTTAGTTGTCTTTTCAAGTTACAGTTCAGAAACCTGCAGAATGGAGCTGTATGAGAAGAATTACCGAGGAGCCAGTAAAACTCTGCTTAATTCAGGCCTTTCACCCTCCAAAGTGCAGGAAATTGAATTACGAAGCCAACGGCGAAAGAACGAGGTCATTCTGATCTCGTATGAGGAAGTTATGGGCAAAGCCACATGGTGGCAAACTAGCTTGTGCTGCTAGCGCCCAGGCGCTAAGTTGGCTGAACCGTAGTTGCTAAGGTGCTAAGTGGTTAGTTGGAGGTGCTAGAGTGGTTTGGTGGACTAGTGGCTAGCCTTGGTGGAGTAGTAACTAGCTTGGGGAAGTCATATGGGATTAGGAAAGAATTTGGAGTTGCTATATCTTGTTGGGATGGAATAAGGAAACTTAGCACATTTCCTAATTCCACTAGGATTGTGAAAGTGGCTAACTCAAGTTCCATAAAATGAACTTAGGCCTTTCTCGTGGCAAGACTTTTGGAGAGGTAGCTATAGCACATATTGGAGGTCCAAGGGATATTTGGGGGTCAGGTTTACTATACAAGGCAGGACACAAGTCTACTCACGTAAGGAAAGCTAAAAACGCAAGGATTCTCGGCTGGGCTGGACTTAGCATTTTCTCGGCTGGAATTTCCCTCACGTATAAGAGGGAGAAGTTGGCTATAAATATAGGGGAATCTAATTCACGTTATCATACAGGAGATTAGGTTGGAGGAGAAGAAGAGAGGCGCAAGAACACAGCAAAGGAAAAGGGGACAACGCAACTTGAAGGCTGCCCACTTTTTCATACAAGCGATTCTGCAGAAACAATTCTTCGCTATCTTTCCGGGTTTGATTGTATTTTCTTTATTGATTTCCATGGGTTTTGAGAAACCCATGATGAGCTAAACCCTCTATATTGGTTAGGGATGTAATCTGAAGTTGGAAAACATGTTTATAAATTGAATGGCGCATGCTCACATGTTCATGTTGTTTTTAATATCGTTCATGTTCTACTGATTATAATGCCATGTATGATTGATTGTTTGTTTGTTCGAGTCGCGAATTGAATAAGCATGCATTGATATCTACAACTAAATTAGAGTTTTCGATCGGAATTATCGAAGAACTCTGGTTACAAGTAGTATAGCATATTTGTTAACGATACTTAAAATTGCCATGCAAGTATGTGTAGAATCTTGACCTAGGTTGAATCCGAGTTGCACTTTGCGCCGGGTTACTTAGAATAACCTCAACTCACAAAGACCATTGCTTTCATTGGGTTGAACTTGTGTAGTGCATTACACCAAGTTATCTGGTGTTAAGGATTCAGAGAGTGGCGCGATACCCTCTCTGATGATATTAGGAGTTTTGCTGGAGTAGACCTGCGATAGGATGCTTTAGGTTTATTGGTGTTACTAATGCATGAATGTTGAGTATGCTTTGATTGATAACATGTTGGAAAACTGACGATGAATTCTCTAACCAATATTTCTCTCTCTGATATTCGTTTTTATAATCTGCTTTAGCTTGTTTTAGTATAATTTAGTTAAAATCACAACAACAACCCCCCCCCCCCCTGTTTACTTGCGTAATTGAAAGTAATTAACAATCACTAGCCTCTCTGTGGAAACGAACTTGTTCTTATTTGCTATACTTTAATCTATTTTGGAAGAGTAAGATCTCGATTATTTTGGTTGATTACGACACGACCAGGGAGTATATGTAAAATAGAACCAAACCTTGCACGTGATTGTCCATTTGTTGATGTGAATATTATTCGAACTAATTGTAGATATCTATCAATCAGGAAGATAATACTACCACTGCTTCTAGTCGCGATAAAAGCGTAAATTATGATGTTGTTTTTTTAAACGATGTGCCTAGCATCTATGATAAGCTCTTTGATGGTATTGTTGAAGAGGCTGCTGAATCTGATTATCTTAGCAACTTTATTCCGAACATCAATAACGTTCCTTATCCTTAGGGTATTTATCCACGGGATCTTGTCAGATGATGTTTGCAGAGAAGAGAGTACACGCATTCATTTGTTGATTTTAAGACGTTCCAAATTCCTCTGCCCAAATGGAAAGGATGGGTTAAGGTTATGTTGAAGAATCCTCAGGTGAAGCTGGTTTTGGAGAATGCTAAGATAGTCCATGTTTGGCAAGTGTCTGATACTTTGAGGATTAATAAGGACATGAAGGGTCTGCTTGCATTTGCTTCTCGTTGGTGTGGTCCAACTCATTTAGCTTCATGTGCTTGGGGTGAGTTAACTATCACTTTGGAGGACATGGCGGTCTTGTTGCAGCTGCCCGTTGTTGGTAGTATTTCAGTTGAAGGGTCTGAGAAGGAGATGAAATATGGTGCCATCCTTACTCGGAAGATAGAAGAATTGTAGAAGTCTGGTCGTTATAATAACAAGAATTACTCGGCTTGGATTGATTACTGGTGGGTGGAAGTACAAGTGTTGATGGCCTTGCTATTTACGATCCTTTATGTATTGTTGCAGTCCTTGTACCTTGGCTTTCTAGAGACATGTTCGAAGATTCTCCTTGAGGCTAATTAAAGCCTTCACTTGTTTCGGTTGTTGTTGCTCTTGCTAGTGGAAAGATTCTTCCTCTTGGTAATTTGTTTTTTGGCTCTTTATACTCTCATTTGGATTCTTTCATTCATGACGTGAGGATTTCCAATGGTCATGCCAAGGTAGAGTCTTTTATCCCTGTATATTTATGCAAGCTTGGCTATAAGAGCATTTTCCTGAATATGCGCCAAAGGCCAAGCCTTCTTACCCCAAGTGCAGAGATAGAGTACGCTAGAATACTCCGTTGGAGTAAGAAGAAACCTTCCCATGTTAGTCTTATTAGTTTAATGGACAATGAGAATAAGGTGAATTTCAGACCTTGGGGTTTGACGCTTCCACACGTGATTCCTCCAGAGACTTTTGTTAAGAGTTCTGATATTGTCCTACGCTCTAGCTCAAATGATGAGAGTAATATTGCTACAGCCGGTGAAGCCACTTTTATGAATAATTGTACTCCATGGTATATACTTGTTTTTTTCTCTGATAGTGAAGTCATGCAGAGTTATAACATCGATAGGGCGGCTCGGCAGATGGGTTTGATTAGTTTATTCCTCGTTACCATACTAAGGCGCCTCCTATTGACGTGCTGCAGCAATCCGAGGGTGCTTATACCATTCCTGATCGAAGCATTCTTTTCTTCCAGGATAATAGGAAAGAACGTATCATTTATGAATATGTCAGTTTCTGGAATGCACAACTTGCCCTTCTTAAGGATTTCGTGTCTAGTGAGCCTTCTGATGTACACGGTGAGCCTTTTGCGAAGGAGTTGGAAGCTCGACCGAACTTGAAGATTACTTCTGGAGCGAGGCATGACATGATTATCAACTTGACACATGTATCTCAAATCATTCTCTATTTAATCACCATTATTTACTCAGTAATTAAGTATTTAATTCGTTTCTTGAAATCATGGTTCCCGGAACACCCTGCACCTGATATTGCATTATTCCTCTTCCTGGGGAGAAGAGACCACGGATAATTATTCCCGGAAATGGAGAACGTCCTTGGAAGAAGGTAAGCGTCTTGTGTTTTCTTTCTATATGAAGTACTTCTGTACCTTTTTCTGACAAGTATCTTTACATAGTTTGGAAGTCAAGATGACTTGAGTATTCACCTTTCAAGTTTGGCGTCCCAGCTGTTATTGTCTCTTCAGCGCCTTATGTTGTAAGTATATTTTCTCTTGAAATTTTTTGAGTTGTAGGAATTTTTGATTTTGCTGAACTTAATGAATTCTGATTCTTATGAATTATCATCATTCTTAGATAACCAGCAACATGGATACTCCAGTATCAGGAAGTACTGTTGTGGTTCGAAGTACTGAGGAAGAAGGCCGAGATGACAATGGACCTGAAGGATCGTTTCAAACTGAATAAATCGAAGAATCCGGAACTGAAAACGAAAAACTCGTTGGCGAGTCATACTATGAGATGCCTTCTGCTTTCGATGGATTATCATATATCCAGGTAAGTTTGCTCCATTATTTTAGAATCATAATAACATGATTATATCTCTTAAACCACCAAATGTGTAAAATCATACATGATTTCATGAAAGACTTTAGTAATTTCCGCTGTCAGAAAAATTCAGTCAAGTCTTCTTACCGTAATGGTCGTAGAATCTTCGTCCGAAGTCGGAATTAGGTGGTTGACCTCTCATTATTTAGATAAGAGGTAGAGATAACTTTATGCAAAAATAATTTATGAGTTTGGATTTCATTTTATAGGTAAAAAATACCTTACACTGAGCGTCCAGAACTTTTTTAGTCAGAATTCTGTAAGTTTTCAACTGTCATATAGTCGACCGTTTTGTTTACCCTTATTAGCTCGCTTCTCCAGTTGACGCACCCTTTTAATATGTTGTTCTAGACATCTATACAAATTATTTGGTATATAAATAATCCCCAAATTCCTTACCAATTAGCGCCAGTTTCAGTTCTTCCGGAGGGTTATGTAAAAACACGTTTCTGACGACATTTTTGTGAAACGTCCCATATCTTTTCTAAACCATATGTCATGATCCAAAAACACTTTTTAATGATTGTTTTAGGTTACTAATGGACACATTTTTTGAACTTTATGATCTATGCTTTGATTCTTTTTTTTTAAGCTATTTTAGCTCATTATCTCTACAATGTCCTTATTTTTAGGGGGAGAATGGACCAAATCAGATAGATAAAATTGTAGGTGAAACATTAAAGATTACCATGATCCATGACATTGGTGATGTGTATTTTCCATCTCAAAATCACGAGCGATCTCTTTCTGATGCGGTTGTCGAAGAAAGCGCTCCGAGTGGCATTATCGTACAGAATGCTGATATGATGGAGATTGTTCTGGTTGAATACCCGAATACCGGAGTTACTATTGACTTTAAGTTTGATAGAATTCTTCACGGACATGTGTGCGTCAGAGGCTTCACTGTTCCGTCCGCCTACGCTGAGCTATATACCAAAGTATGGAAGATGTTTGTCCACTTCTTCGTAGGTAACCCTGATAATTATCGTACTCTGGAGAAGAATGTATCTGTGTTGCTTCCAACTGTGCATGAGATGTTTTCTCTTCCCCGTAGAGAAATTTCTGAGGTGGTGCTTCAAGACTGGAAGGATTCCTTGAATGAAGCTGAAAGAACTGAGCTTAATGTTTCATGGCTTTGTCGTTATTTAGAAGCTATTAAAAAGAATTTGCAGGAGAAAGACGTATCTTATAACTTGAAAACGGTTGCCAAGGCTAAATGCGAAGTTGATAGGATTTCTCGGGAGTTGAAGCTTGCGACTGGGACTCTTGAGCAATTGGAGAAGACATACGCTGAAGGTGCTGAACCAGTTTTCAATGAGTTTTCCTAGACTTCCTGGGTTTTATAGGTTTTTGATAGATATGGCTTTTTGTGGTTTTATTTTTGGATTTTGAGTGGGTATCGACTTTTCTTTTTTATTTTTTTGAATGATTTGCAAGAATATTTTTTGAAATAAATAATAGTTTGCTTGATTAATAAACCGAAATCCTAAGTATGAGTGTAATATATTGCAAACATTTTGGAGGAATTACAAATATTGCATAAAACAGGGAAATATTATGAGGTGGTGGTAGACTGTTTCAAGCGTTGTGAGCTTTAAGATACTTTCCATGTACGATCACTCCTTCTGGCTTATCAGTATTGAAAAGCTTGTAGTAACCGTCGATCAAGGCTTCAACGATGAGATACGACTCTTCTTCAGGAGAAGCTGTAATTTTCCCCACCGTATCTCCGACATGGAAGGAATTGGGTTCAAGCCCCTTATCTTCATGACATATCTTATGAATGCCCGATTTACTAATTTCTTCATATCCAGTAGAGACGATCCATACCCATTTGATAAAATTTTGAAAAGGATCAGCTTCCTATTCATATCGTCGAGTTAGAGTAGGGTTGATATCCGGGCAAGTCCCCAAGCTTTGATGGGACGTGGGATCGCTGGTTGCAAAGAAGTTGGTTGGATATGACTAACTTGGGTGCAAAACCTTCTTACATATGATGTTGTGTCCACTCCTGGAAACTGTTTCATATCCAGGTTCATTGTTCCGCAAAACTTGTCTGATAGGCAATCTTTGGGATTTGTTGGCTTGTGTTAGAGTTTTGGTTATGTTGGCCCTGGCGAAGGAGATACACGTGATTCTATCTTGTTGCTACAGACCGATGGGTGTCCCAGAATCATGTCGTTATTTGGATCCTCCTTGACAATGTGAACTTGGTATGTGTTTGGGTGTCACCCATTTTTACCTCAAGAGTGATGTAACCGTAAGCACTCTAGGACTTTCCCTCAGAATTCTTGATAACGGTCGACGAGCGCGTGGCTTTGTGCCTGGAAATTCCCGCAGCTCTAAGAGTCTTGATAGTAATGATATTGACATCAGTGCCTTCATTGATTAGTGTTTGCTCGAACTTAGTGTTTTTGAGGCAAGCAGCGTGAGAAGTCCCCAGCTAGGCTTTTCATCGTGCTGGATGACTATGTCTTCCGAGGAGGACTTGGGATACACAGTAGATTTTTCTGCAAAGAGTAGACGCTTACCCGATACAATATGATTGAGAGCAGTAAAAATATCTTTGCGTTGTGCCTTCGATAGGTAAAAAAGTTCACATATGCGCTCCAACATAGATTGGACATTTCTGTTAACGGAATCCACAGAAAGAGTAAAACTCCTGACAGGAAGGGGATCTTTATGGACACCTTCAGTCCCCAAGCATAGCTAACCTGAGTGGCTATTTTCTCTGAAGATACGCCTTAAGCCGTTGCATTCACTGGTGGGATAGTTGACAAACCTGTGGAAGTAACAGTATTTGGGTTTGACATGTCCTTTTCAGTTGGTGGGTGTCGCACATCGGTAACTTGATAGCTCTATTTGTACCCATAATTCCAACAGTTTGAGGACCTTCTCCATGATTGTTGTATCCTTCTTGGTTTATTGCGTCTGACGCGGAGTATTGACTAAGCCTTTTCCTTGAACTGGTGTTGGCGTTGTTGCCGGGGCTAACAAAGTATGCTTATCCTGTGATGTTAATTGAGGTGCTGCCTTTCTCTTTTATGGAGTGTTGGGTAGAATGTTGTTTGTTCACCATGCGTTTACTTCCACGGGTGCCTCCATGACTTTCTTCTCTGGCGGGCCTTGTCCTTTCCAACAAAGCTGGAGCAGTAGTTGCTGATCTCTTGGAGGACTCATGTAACTTAGAGAAGGTTTGAAATCATAAATTTTCTAAATAAGGCACGGTAAATAGGAATCATACCATAATGCAAAACTCCACCAATTGTTACTCAGTCACGTTCTGGTCATGGCAGTCGAGAGCTTGTGTTCTGGATCTGTTTACGTATTCGTTGGGATGCTCGTTGTTTCTTTGGAGCATTCTTCCCAGATCCGAAAGGGTGATTTCCTCAGACACCAAGAAATACTTTTTTATAAAAAGCATTGACCATCTGAGACCAACTAGAGATACTGTTGGGGACGAGGTTGTTGTACCAGGTATAACCTCTTCCCGTAAGAGATTTGTAGAATTCTTTCAGCCGCAACACTTGGTTATATTCATACACTCCCAACGATTCCAAAAATCGAGAAATATTCTCTCGAGCATTCCCGGTGTTGTCGTACAATTATGGAGGAGATGAATATCCGCTCGGAAGTGCAATCCTCTGAATTTCTGCTAGGTAAGGGGGTTGGTGTTGATGGAATGAAGACAGATCTTCCTTTCCACGATTTTGAAGGAGCCTTTCCAGGTTTTCGCGAGTGAAAAATTTAGTTGTTGTTGACTTCTTTCTGTTAAGCGATTGTTGACGATTTGTATTTCATCATCTTCTTGGGCATTAGCTCCTGACGTTTTAGCTTCGCCAGCGGTTGTGTTCTTAACTTTCTCCATTTGATGATAACGTTTCCCTGGTGATAATTGCTTTGTCAAGGTCTTGAGAAAGGTCAAAACTTCCTTCTGAGTGGTGGCCATGGCTACTTGACTTTCAGCAAGGTTTCTTGCCGCTTTATTAAATCAACTATGGTTGATGATGCTTGCTCCTTGTTTTTGTCACCTTCAGTGGTACGGAGATGAGTCTTGGTATTTTCAGTGGTGGTGTTTTGAGGAATGATCTCTGGAGTTCTACCATTGGTATTGTTGGGGTTAGGAGTGGGTGTTGAACATGAATTGGGGTAGTTGATGAACCTGACCTAAACTCCACCATTTTCTTAGATGATTGAAGAATTGATTTTCACATAGTTGAGGAATTGGATTCGTGACCGAGAGATTGATCTTCCACTGTGGTCGCCAATTGTTAGTACCTAAAAATTGATTCTAGGCAAAACAATATACTGTAGAAATACTTTCCTTCAGGGAAAGCCTAAACCACGATAGTAGCCTTTCCGCCCTGCTTCGGTTACAAGGAGAGAAAATGGGTTGATCTTGGGGGAGGGAAGTAAAGAAGTTTGAAGGAATTTGTATGTTGAGTTGTGTGTAAAGATGTTGAATTATTGAGAAAATAACAGAGCTTGAGAGAATGAAAGCTTGTTGTGTTTTCTGAATGGGCTAAGGAGCCTATTTATAATAGTTTGGGAACATACGTTTCCTTGTAAAGTAGTGGAGGTAGTAAAGAGATAGAGAAGTGGAAGTCGTGAGGATAACGGTATAACCGCCTTGGAATCTTCAGGAAACCATTATTCGGATAAAACCCCCGAGGAGTTTTGGAATCGTATATTTTTAATCTTTGTTGCGTTAGACGCTAACGGAAATAGAAGAAATTCTGACGGGATTAAGTGTAAATACTTGAACCGTATATGGCCTAGGTGCGCAGTTTTTAGAGCTTATATACAAGCTATTATAGAAGAACAATCAACATTGGCGTATAATACGCATAAACAATTGGCTCGGACCAGATATTTTCAAGAGTCGCGAAGATCATTCGAGTTTATGGAATGCTATGATTTGTGGAAAGATATTGTCTTGCCAGTCTATTATTGAAAAAATTAACTATAATTTTGTATTCATTCGAATGTAATGCACTTTCAATTCAATGAAATACAATTTTAGCTTAATCCAGTTATATTCGGCTAATAATCCAATCTTGCAAAACAGCCGAACCTGTAACATTAGGAAAAAGCCAGGTTTCTCTCAGCTTTGGCTGTCCCAAAAAATTTAATTTACAGCCAAACTAATATAAGTTTGACTAATAAAACCAATATACATATGTACGGCTGAATTTAGTAATTTTATTTTCAGCCGAATCTTTCTACTTCTGTAATCATTGGATTCACAGTGAGATGTTCGGCTGAAATGTCAAAACTCAATTATCAGCCAAACTGTTCTTCGACAGTTTCAGAATGAAGAACTTTAAAAGTTCGGCTGATAATTCTATTGAACCTATACAATTTTTTCTGCTGAACTTAAGTCTGAAATTTCAAAACCCTAACTTTGTTTTTCGATTTAAACCCTGAATCTCAATTGTAAAGAAAAAAAGACGGATTTATAGGAAATTAAAGAAATGTGTTTGGAGATTTGACGGCGGTGAAAATTGAGATAGGGTTTTTTTTTTCTTCGAATAGAGAAGAGAAGAAGAAGAAGTTATGAAGAGAAGAAGAATAAGAGAAGAAATCATGACTTTTGTTTTGTTTTGATTAGGTTTTAATTTAATAACTGATTTATTTAGGGTTAATTATAACTAGGAATATTAGAAATTTGATAAATTCAAAGATTAAAGGGTATCTTAGTAATTGATCCATCCTTTAGACACCCTATATAAACCATCATAGATAATCTAAATATTATGTATGCCCACTAAAAATCTTATACGCCTAAAAACAGGATTCAAATAAAAAAAAGAAAAAAAGAAAGAAGAAATTCGGCTCAATAGATCCCCCAAGGCCGAAACCCGTTCCATTGAAGTAAAGCCCCAAATATATTTTATCCATTTTCCCACAAAAGAAAGCTTTTGAAACAGAGCGGTCTTGTTACTTGTTAGTTGTTACCGTCGTGAGGGGAGGAGAAAAAGAAAAATACTACAGTCTCGAGCTTTAATTCATGGCGGGCATTTCACTTTTTGTCTTCAACTCATAACCGAAGAAAACCCTTATTTCTGCCATGGAAGGAGAAGGAGAGGGAACTGGCTCTCCACAAGTGAAACCCTTCAAATTTTCTGTCTATCAAAACCCTAATCTTTCAGCAGCCTTAACAGCAACTAGTCTTCGCCCTTCAAAATCAACTTTGTTTTCCATCTTTTCTGTATCAGCTATTTCTGCAATCGCCCTTGTCAGCATTGTTTTCAGGTAAGAGAATGCTTCCCATCTAAACCCTAGCTGATTTGTTAAAAGCGGTGATTTAGTGCTCAACTTAGAGAACTAGGGTTTAGGAGATTAATCTTATTTGTTAACGAAATAAGGTTAGATGTTATGAATGTTTATGCTTTTCCTTGATTTTCTGTTTGCTTGAATTGAGAATTTTAGGGTTTTGATTGAAGTTTAGTTTTACGGCTCATTTTCAAGTTCTTGTCTAATTTTTTTGTGATTAATACAAGTTCTTGTCTGAATTTTTTGAAGGGAAGAAGGGATTATCAATAATTGGAAGCCAAAATATGTTTCCACTACCACAGCTCGTGAGTTGTTGCATATCTTATTTAAGAATGGAATGGAAATGTCAAATTGTTAGAACTAATTGTAATCGTCGTGTTGTTATTATGTGACAGATGTGTTTACAAAGATGACAGGGGTCATGGTTGGTTTGGTGTTCGTTGGAACATTGTCTGCCCTTGTCCGAGCTTTCTCCCTGTGGAGAACCAAAGACATTGCTACTTTCTTTGCTGTGGATTCTGAAGGATTACCAAAGGAGCAAAAACCTCTCTCAGCGCGTCAACTGGGACTTTTGGGAGTAAAATCAAAACCTGTTGAGAGAGTTGACTCTGATTCTGCGAAGAAACCCCCTAAGTCAAGAACTTATGTTCCACCTTCTCCTTCAGATGTTCTTGTCCCAATCCATCAATCAGCATCTAGTCCAAATTGTCGTGTTGGTGTTCAGAAATCAATAACTGCCTCTGGAACTAAGTCAGGTTCATCCTATAAGCCATCCAACTCCCCGAGTTCGACATCTTCTCTCTACCTTGTACCTTCAGGTTCTCCACAGACACCATCAATTCAAACATCTCCTGGTGCAGATTGGGTTCTCTCGACCCCATGGTCAAGGCAACAATCATCAGCTTCCAAAGTTATCATGTCAGAGGAAAGTCTTGAGCAGTTCTTGGCTGATGTAGATGAAAGAATCACAGAATCAGCATCGAAATTGGCCACACATCCAGCGTCCCTTGATGGTTTGAAGTTGAACATAACTACTCCTACTACAGTTGCTAATTCATCTAATACATCTGGAATTAAGATGAGTACACCACTAAGGCCTGTTAGAATGTCCCCTGGTTCTCAGAAGTTCAGTACTCCACCTAAGAAAGGAGAGGGTGATCTTCCCCCACCAATGTCAATGGAAGAGTTGATTGAAGCTTTTGATCATTTGGGCATCTATCCTCAAATTGAGCAGTGGAGAGACTGCCTCAGGCAATGGTTTTCATCAGTTTTGTTAAATCCATTACTGGACAAGATTGAAACTAGTCATCTTCAGGTTTGTTAGCATCTGTTGCTTGTTTGATTTTAAACTTCATGAAAATCATGTATACTTATCTCCAATATAATGTGTATAGAATCTAAAGCTGGATTTCGATGTGCGTAATGTGTATATTATTTGTTTGGTATCTACAGGTAATGCAAGCTTCTGCAAAGCTTGGTATTTCGATCAGTGTCAATCAAGTGGGAAGTGATTCTCCAAGTACTGGAGCTCCTACTGTATCCTCAGGTGATGGTACGAAAGAATGGCAGCTAGCATATTCTCAGGAGGAGAAAGAGCAACTTCATAATCTACGCGCTACTCTTGTACAGTCTCTTGAAGGCTATGGCTGTAGGTCACCCATGCGCCATCATCATATTCTATGTTATCAGTAGTTGGATTATCCTGATGTGTTTCTTTTCTTTGTTCACAGCCAAATTTTCTTCAAGCAATATGCAACAATCACACCAGCAAATCTCTTTGATACAGGAGTGTATAGATGCCATCACTGAGCACCAGAGGCTTCACCAACTGATGAAAGGAGAGTGGGTTAAAGGTTTGTTACCACAAAGTAGTGTTCGGGCCGACTACACAGTGCAAAGGATTCGAGGTATATATTCATTTCTCACGTTATGCTTGTGACCAAATTTAGGTCTTTAGCTGATCTGATTCTGGTTTGTCAGAGCTTGCCGAAGGAACTTGCTTGAAGAGCTATGAATACCTGGGAACTGGTGAGGTTTATGACAAGGTGAACAAGAAGTGGACTCTGGAGCTTCCAACTGATTCTCACTTGTTGTTGTATCTATTCTGTGCATATCTGGAGCACCCGAAATGGATGTTACATGTAGATCCAACATCCTATACAAGCACACAAGCAAGCAAGAACCCTTTATTCTTAGGAGTTTTGCCTCCAAAAGAGAGATTCCCTGAAAAATATCTGGCTGTCATTTCTAGCGTGCCCTCTGTTTTTCATCCTGGAGCTTGTATATTATTTGTTGGGAAGCAAAGCCCTCCTCTTTTTGCCCTGTATTGGGATAAAAAACTGCAGTTTTCGCTCCAAGTAAGTGTCACTCAGTCTAAATGGTATTGATTATATTATGATTTATTTAGTTACATCTTTGATGAAGTCCTTTCTTCATAATTTCCTGCACAACACACACACAACATGCACAAAGTGATATTGTAGTTATATTTTGCAAATGCTGCTGGTGTTCTTCTTTATTACAAAGTATGAAAGTAAATGCTAATGAATTTCGCGGTTATCATTTATGTCAACTTCAATGTCTTCTTGTGCTTTGCTTCTCCTGAGTTTGGTCTTACCTGCATTCTATATCTTACCCGCACAAATTGATTATGTGATGTTTTTATCTTGGTTATGTTTTAGTATTATGTAGTGTGCAACTCAGTTTTGCCTTGCCTATTTTCAGGGAAGAACGGCGTTGTGGGATGCAATTTTATTGTTCTGCCATAGAATCAAGGTCGATTATGGAGGCATTGTCCGTGGTATGCATATCAGTTCTTCTGCTTACAGCATCCTGCCTATTCTTGATTCAGAAACTGAACACTAATTGGGCGTTGAATACACTTTAATTTAGAGGCTCACATTCCCATCACCCTCTTTTCTCTTTGCCATATCTCTGTTTTACTCGCCATGTGATGAAGTCACCGAATTTTGTTGTAACGAAATACCATTTGGATAGTTCTATCAAACCTTAACATCCTCTACAAGTGCAACATTTCCCAGATATTCTAAGTAATTGCATTTTATGTGCATAAAAGCGTTGTACCTGTGTGCTAGTGGCATATGGATCTTATCGGTTAGATCGAAATGTTTGGTCCAAAATGTGCAGTATGGGAGTTGATTATGAAATGAATGCAGACGACATACCACAAAAACAAGAACCTCCAATAACAGTTAACATATTTTTTTGTGGCAAAATACTTATTTGTCTAGATGATGGCGATGACAATGCTTTTTGGAGTTAGAATCCATATAGCACAAGTGCACTCGAATACCGATTCTCCATTTTTCGGTTCAGTGACCACCAACAAAGATTTTATGAGGCCCTCAGAGTTGATAAGTCGGCAAAAACTTTATGCCGACTCAGTCAAACCTTAATACCCGATTGATTTCCATCTCGATCCGATTTTATTCCATAAAATAAGCCCACGAGAACCCATTAGAATACCCTATATTAACTAGTATTAAAATATGGCTTAGACGCTAAAGAAAAGCGCAAAAAACCGTTACTCTCCGAGAAGTATTTGTCTTGTTCTACGAAGAAAGAAAGAATGGAAAAGAAAGAGAAAAGCAGTAATGGTGGTAGCAGCAGTACTAAAGAAGGAATAGAGACGAGTAATCAAAACACAACAGTATCGTTATTGAAATGTCCTCCGACTGTTTCTCGTTCTTGGATGTCTCAATCCACCGCCACCAAGTCCAACACCATTGTTTCTTATGATCTTACTGCTTCTACACCTCCTCCGAATTCTGCCCACTATCTTGCTAAGCTCACTCTTTCTATTGACCCTCTTGCTTGTGATGATGATCCTTCATCTCGTCAGGTAATTCTCTCTTTCTTTCTAGGGTATTGAATTGGTTCTAGTTCTTGTTACTTGCAGTTTTCTTATATAGATTTGCTTTAATTTATCTTGAATGATCTTGGTGCTTTTCTTGAATAATTATATTAGGGATTTGTGCTGATTGGATGAAATTAGGGTGTTAATCTCTCTGAAATCAAGATTTTGTTACAATTTTCTTATGCCTGTGGTCAATAATTGTTGTGCAGATTGTAATGTTTTCAGTCTAGATTGAGAGTTAAATAACTTGCAATGACAACGTAATGTTCTGGCCAATATCGTAATCAAAGTGAATTGAACTTGGGAGGGTTTTTTCGCTTTTAAATAGAACTTGGTTAATTAAGCCTTTTATGTTGTCTTGGATGTGTGCGACTTATTTCGTGAGGAAAGTGATGCTTATACGTTGTTTCGTTTTTAATTCTTGTTTTATATTCAGGTCATTCATTACATGCTATTGGTTACTGGTTGTTCTATTGAATTACCTTCTAACCAACAATTTTGTGCAATATTTTGTACATTGATTTAACCGATGATCAGTTCACAATGGAAATTGGCTAAAAACGATTCTGAGAATGCACCAAAGTGTTACTCTTTGGACATGCATAAGGAATTCATTCCAATGTGTGTCTTTTCTCAGATGAAAGAAGGTAAGGCTCTTAATATATTGTGGAGTATCATTGTTATCTCATTTCTAATCAATGACGTGAATTAAAGCTTTTATGTAGTCGATTATATGGTTTTCAAAGTCATATGCATTTTTTTGCTCCTACATAACTTTATTTTCTAGAGATAGAATGATATGCTTTGGTACTCCATATATAAGACTCGCAGTTACACTCACACACGTTCGTAATGTATCTACTGATTTATTTTTACATATGTGCTCATAGTACAGGGGCTTTGTCCATTGCAAGATCTTATAATATAGATCTTGTAGGCGAGAACAAGCTCAATTAGAAATAATATCCAATATGAGTGCCTTTGCATTCATATACTGCTAAATTGATGGTTTGTTATATAAAGTGGTTGATTTTCGTGCCCAATCCATTGAAAGTAAGCTTACCAAAAATATCAGTATGACAGGAACACTAGAAGTAACCATTTCTTAGCCCCCAGTGCTCGATTGACGCCTTCTTAATGCAACTTAGGAATATCTAAAACCTTGTCTCCATGTTTGTGAGTACATTGCAGAGGACATAACGTGGGCTAGAAACCTATTGATCTTTGTCTGGTGGTGTATCATCGTATATATATGTGCATCTCGAGAATCAGCCCCATACTTTTCTGTCCACATGTCTGTAATCAATTGTACTGTTTGGACTTTGGAGGATTCCATTGATGTAATTCTGTTGATACAAAATGATTAATCTGGATGATTATGGTCTTGATATATATACTCATGCTAGTTAGAAAGTTGAATTTTATCCCTATGTTTCAAAGGTAAGATTGCCGTGGAGGGTAAAGTGCTGCAGAAATTTGACATGAAGCCCCATTCCGAAAGTATCCAGGACTGTAGTAAGCTTTGTCGTGAACGGACAAACAAATATATGGTCAAAACTAGACAAGTGAAGGTATTGCTTATTCTTTTTTAGTTACTTGCGTCATGTTTTTTTATTGTTGCATAGGATGTGTACATTCCTTTCACACAATATCTCTTTGTAATATGTTCATCCCATGTGTTAACTTTTAAAGGTGATTGAAAATCATCGTGGGGAACATATGATGCCTAAGCTTGCGATACTTAGTTACATGCCCTCTAATTCCAGGGTATTTTATATCTTCCCTTTTAGTACATTGTACCTGCCCATCTTTTTCTTCTACAGATAATACCTGAATTTTCTAAGTTTACAAAGACATTTTTCTGTTGCTTTGATATCTGCAATGAAAAATAAAGAACTCCATTTTTTGGTGGTGTGTACTACAGAACCCCAAATCGCCAACCTAAGTGCCAGATGCAAGAAGATCAAGAAGGGATCGCGTGGAAATGGAGGGTATAATGTTTAAGCTTTTTGAAAGGCAACCAAACTGGACACTCAGGCAGTTGATCCAGGAGACAGACCAACCTGAGGTATGTCCCTTGGGGTCCTTTAGTTTTTCCTTCACTTTGGAATATCCGAAAAAGGTAGTTTACAAGAGTATTGGCAACAAACCCACACACACATTAGGGTTAAATGAAACACCCCCACAAAGAACCTACTGCCATCTGTCAGTCTACAAGAGTTGAGACTTCATGCAGCTATATGACTTGCGTATGTAGAGTGTGCATTTTTAATCCATCTGGCTTCGGCTACTGATCTATTTTAACGTTATTTTCTCTCTGCAGCAATTCCTGAAAAATATACTTAAAGAATTATGTGTCTACAACAACAGAGGAACAAATCAGGGAAGCTACGAGCTAAAGCCAGAGTATAGGCGGTCAGTCAAGGAGGAAGAACCCAATCAATAATCCTAGAATCCTTGTTACAACAACAGAGGACCAAATCAGGGAAGCTATGAGCTAAAGCCATAGTATAGGCGGTCAGTCAAGGAGGAAGAACCCAATAAATAAACCTAGAATCCTAGTTATTATATGCTGATGCTTGTATTTATGACCTTTCATCTCGAATACAAATCTTCTCCTTCTTAGATCTCATTTTTGTAGTTAACCCATTCTAAAATTTTGAGTTGTGATTGGCATGATAGAAAGCTGATGGTCTTTGTTCTTTATTGTCTACGAAAGGTTCAATCTGCCACCACATGTAGGATATTTATTTTGTCTGAGAATTGAATAGGCTCCATTTGATTACCTCATGGTGCTTGTAAGTATTAACCATTGTTACAGAATATCTGGGGTGTTTTCTTGATACACAATTTTGAGCGTATGTGTGTCATATCCACAGGAATCAGAAAAGCTGGTGCACCGCTGCTCAAGAAACACAGTTCACCCACTTACACTTCAGCCGAATAAGTTTGCACTCAGCAAACAGTAACAATCCTAATAGGTAGGCTACGGAAGACTTACTTGATTTTCTCTTTTACCTTCGATTGTAGCCCATACTACAAACATGTTTCTGCCATGATTAAGCTTCACAGGAAAAGGGGGTAAATAGTATTGGGATTAAGACGTTAGAAATAATTCCACACAAGATACAAACACAAACAAAATATTAAATAAAGCAAATAAGATTTAACGTGGTGTGGTAATACGAATTCTTTATTATAGAATTACTAACAAAGAATTACATACTAATGATTAATGTGATGAATCAATCAACAAACTATAATCCAATATTGTGTTGATTATAAACCCTAAAATAACTCTTATGGACAAACCGTTACGTAAATTACCAAATAATATATAACCAAACAAGATAATACTTATCTCACATAACGAGATGATCTCCATCTAAACGATGTCTTTTTCAACATCAATGGTGTATCTTCCACTATCAACAAACAAGGTGATCTTCTCTTCACTAAACGATGTCTTCCACATTTCCCTCAAACCATAACGATGTACTCTTTCAACACCAACGGTGTATCTCTCAACACCATGGAATGGTCTCTCTCTTCTCACTAAACTCCACCCCAAGATATGGGATCAAATCCATAAAGTCTCCATTGTGAATTCCATGTCTAACAATCTTCGTATAAGCCTCTTTATATAGTAGTCACATACTTGATTTCCAAGTATTAGTCTATTTGGAAAAGGAAACCTAAAGCACTAAAAAACCTAATAATAATTAGGAAACCTATCTCAATATGGAAATTGTCTCAAACTAGGAAACCGGATAACAATCTCTAGTGGATTTTGGATATTTCTAGAACCTTCCCTAAAACACCGACAATTATAAATAAATAGGAACAATAAGAACACACCGATAAACGTTAAGCAAACGAAATCCTTTCCATTAACTCAGGGGAAGATTATAAAAATCATGTCAAACCAATGGACTTATAAGCTTATTCTCAAACTAAATTTAAACTCACTCTATTCAACAATGGTGCCTTTATTATTTGAAGACTAACTATTACAGTGGTTCCCTGGCCTATTTATAGAGCCAAGAACGAATCCAAACGGTGTGCAACTATTTGCACAATCTATGGACTTTCATCTGTCCATAGGCAGTTTCCCTAACCCCCAAGTACCTTTCCAACCGCTAAGTGTTGTTGGCTTAAGGATGCTACACTTGTCCTTAGCAGTTAGGAATGCCAAACATATCCTATAAACAGAGTTTATAGCTATTCCAATCTGTCCTTATACTCAGCCACGCATGTAATGTTCATAACCGTCAACATGAGTCAATATTGCACTATCTCGCGTCCTCGATCTCTGGTCTTGTGTTGCACTCCTGAGATCGCACCGGCTAATTGTGCTGTATCCCTGAGAAAGCATCAAACGGCATAAGCTTTACTTGCATCACTATGTCGAGTATTTGACTACATTGGTGCGTCTGGCTACGCCAATGCTACAATTGCATTGCCTAAACCTTGGCCAAGCTTTAGGCTAATATATAAGTCGTCGCATGACTTATCTTGTATCCTTAACCCATTCTATGAGCTGGGCCAACTATGGATCCTGGGACATGCACCATTGCTTTTACAATGTTGCATATGACATGCCTTTCTTGTCTTAGCTTAATGTCGCTGCATAGTCAGACAATATAGCTATATTTTCTAGGACGCTTGGTCTACTGGTCATAGACCTCCCCCACCCATCCATTCTTCGTCCTCGAAGAATGCCAGTTCCGCTTCATGCGAACTGCATACTGCGCACACCATCAGAAAACCACTCAGTTTCTGAACTTCAGCTAACTCCTTGGCATAATGGACGTCCTTGCCAATCTGCTTCCTAGTACCAGCATCGTCATTTAGCTTAGGTGCCTTGCCATTAAGCCTGAGAATCTCAGCTTCACTGTCACATCGTCGACTATGCTTCAGTTTCACTTCACTACTATCTCAATACCTAAAAGCTATTCATAATCTGTTGATATGCCTTTGCATCAGCATACAAATCATTTTCCAAGCATTTCCTGCCTAAGGGTACACGTCAAATGACACACATATCATCAAGATATGTGTCTCAGTCTGCCGTCTTCAACTCCGACTTGCGTTGCAACCTTGCAACTCAACAGGCCTTACCGAAAACTCAGCTTCAATCGCATTGTAACTACCTCATCCTAGAGTAGCAGCCTTATCTTCCAATTTAACACCAAGGAATTTAGCCTTGCTCACTCTTGTGCTTCACTTGGCGTACACAATGCCAATGATATGCATGACTTTTTCATGACTTAGGACACAGGGACATCCCACCATCAACATGGACTAGGTATCCTCTTTACGCGACTTCGAAACCAACAAGCCTCACTCGTTCTTTCGAACTGCTACACTTTAATATGTTAACACATCTTGTACTTCCAAGCTATGAGTCAATCTTAACTCATTTTACTTGATGGGATTACTTCTGCATTCTTGCTGCGTGACTCGTGCCTTCGCTGCCAATATGATGTCGCACTTCCTTGCAACTCCCAACATCAAATTCGCATATGCCATCAACTGATTTACTTCACTTCTACTTTCAACGACTCTTATTGTACTCTGCCTTAGTATACTACGTAGTGCTTCTCCAATGAACCAGATTTACTTTAAGCTAAAAGAAAGAAGACTTTTGCTTAAACACCGCCTTCATTCATTACACTAACCTTATATAAGAGACTAACCTTCTCATCTACACCAAAGGTCAACATACGACCTTTTACTAAAAGAAAACTAACAACCAAAGCAAATTACACCAACATAAAAGTGAGTTATCTCAAAAGACCATAAGATCAGCTTTACCCAACTTCAACTTAAACAACAAACATGAATAATAAACACTGAAGTTACTCTACTACAGCAACTTACCAGGTTCAGGCACTTGCAATGTAGCAATGCAGCGTCCCTGCTCCATACTTCGGTTACTTACGGCGTACATGGAATGCTCAGGTCCATGGGATAACCAAACACCTCATGGATCTCAGCTAACTTCTCTTCAAAGGTGCGGACAGGGGCATACTCACTTGCCTTTCCTTTGTCACGCATCATATCGTATGGACTAACACTCCTTACACCCTTCATAAAATAAGAGGTTCTCGGATCTTGTATGAACGCACCGCCTAGGTGAGGTATTATTGTTGTTTCTGCTGTGAGGAAGAAATTTTTTCCAAGTATCATCTCAAAATCATTGAGATGCATTACCATAATATCGATGCGGCCACGCCACTCTCCAACTTCAATGTTTTCATGGCCATCCCTTTGATCGGTTTAGCAATGTCATTCACTGTATTTATACAGTGATTGGCTTGATAAACTTCAAGACCCAAGTACTCTGCCATGGTCAAGCTCATCACAGTATATGATACGCCCGTATCAGCTATACCCCAGAGTCGATGATTGTGGATTCCAAATTTCACGTACACAAGGCCAACGCTGTTGCACAATTGAATTGGATTAACGTGCTCCATCTTATAATTCTCTTCTCTTTCGCCACTGCCTTCAGTGCCTAACGCGGAAAGTTTCTCTCTTTTAGGAAAATCACGAGCAAGGTGAGGACCCTTGCATAAGAAGCACCCATTGGTCTTGTTTTCAAAGCCAAACTATCAACGCATTGATAGTTCTTTTCCTTTGCTTCAGAACCCTTCATGTTACCATTATCCTTGAGCTTCTGGCTTTACTTTTTCTTGCCCTTCTTACTAGCATCAATTGAGTATTAACTGACCTATAATCAGCAAGGTTGTCCACTATTGCAATGGCCGAAGGTAGCTCTTTGGCACCTTGCCTTCTTACTGTGGCCTGCGCCCGTGTTTGCAAGCCAGATGTGAAGTTAAATAACTTGTCCTCTTCGGACATGTTACGGATGTCTAGCATCAGAGACGAGAACTATTTTACGTATTCCCGGGGTGTACCAGTATGCCGAAGCTTACGTAAACTCTCTCTGGCTGGCCAAGCAACATTGATGACCGGCCAAGTCATGATACCTGGACGACCAACAGTAAAGTCGTCATCAGTTTGAGTCCTCCACCATAAATTTGCCGCACCTTTTAGTTACATGCTAACAAGAGTGACTTTCTGTTCTTCCGGAGTTTTGACCGCCTTGAAGTATTTCTCCATGTTCTACATGAAATGCTCCTATACCTTCGCATCTTGGGCAACAGCAAAATTAAACTTTAGGTTCTGAAACTTTTATCTTAGTAAAGTCCCCACCACCATTACCACTAGCAGTAGCATCATTGTTGCGGAACGTACCTATCATTCATCTTAGGACACCAAATTTGTCAGTGAATTCCTTAAACGAATCTGTTATAACATGGTCTTAATATTACTAATTTGGCCTTCCAAATCAGCAATCGTTCTAGTCGCGTCTTGGATTGAAACATACATATTAACATCATTGTCTAATGCCTGAATACGATTCATTAGAGTTGCATTATAATTAGCATCAGTCGGATGGCACACCTTCTCCCCAACCTTATCCTCCAAGTCTGATAATCGATCCATTAAGGTTTCAATCTGACTTTTCATGCTAGTCATTGTAATATGCAGGGGGTCTTCCACCAGGTACCAACTCGATCATATGAGTCAGATTGAAACCTTAGTAGATCGATTATCATACTTGGAGGATAAGGTTGGCGAGGAGGTACGCCATCCGAATGATGCTAATTATAATGCAATTCTTGATGAATCGTATGCAGGCATTGGACAATGATGCTGTTGATATGCATGTTTTAATCCAAGACGCAACAAGAACAATTGTTGATTTGGAAGGCCAAATTAGTAATGTTAAGACCATGTTATAACATATTCGTTTAAGGAACTCACTGAGGAGTTGGGTGTCCCAAGAAGAATGGTGGGTATGTTCAGAACAAATGATGCTACTGCTGGTGGTAGTGGTGGTGGGGACTTTACTAAGATAAAATTTCCAGAACCTAAAATTGTTTCTGGCACGCAAGATGTGAAGGTATTGGAGAACTTCATGTGGGACATGTAGCAATACTTCGAGGCGGCCAGAACTTCGGAAGAACAGAAAGTCACTCTTGTTAGCATGTACCTAGAAGGGGATGCAGAGTTAAAGTGGAGGACTCGAACTGATGACGACTTTACTGTTGGTCGTCTAGGTATCATGACTTGGCCGGTCATGAAGGAGGAACTGAAGGGTCAATTCCAACCAAGCAATGTTGCTTGTCTATCTAGAGAGAGTTTACGTAAGCTTCGGCAAACCGGTACACCCCGGGAGTACGTAAAAGAGTTATCGTCTCTGATGCTAGACATCCGTAACATGTCCGGGGAAGACAAGTTATTTAACTTCTCTGGCTTCCAAGTATGGGCGTAGGCCGAAGTAAGAAGGCAAGGTGTCAAAGTCCTACCTTCGGCCATTACAATAGTGGATAGCCTTGCTGATTATAGATCAATTAATACCTCAATTGATGCTAATAAGAACGGCAAGGAAAAGAAAAGCCAGAAGTCCAAGGATAATGGTATCAGGAAGGGTTCTGAAGCCTAGGAAAAGAACTATCAGCGCGATGATAGTTATGCTTCGAAAACAAGACCATTGGGTGCTTCCTATGCAAGAGTCCTCATCTTGCTCGTGATTGTCCTAAAAAAGAGAAACTGTTCGCATTAGTCACTGAAGGCAGTAACGAAAGAGAAAAGAATGATGAGGTAGTGCACGTTAATCCCATTCAATTGTGCAACATCGTGACACAGAAGAAGGCAGCAGCACAACATGGGCTGAACAACGCTGGCCTTGTGTACGTGAAAGTTGGAATCCACAGTCATCGAATCTGAGGTATGGCCGATACGGGCGCATCACATACTGTAATGAGCTTGACCATGGCAGAGAACTTGGGTCTTGAAGTTTATCAAGCGGATCACTGTATGAAAACTGTGAATAACATTGCTAAACCGATCATAGCGGTGGCCTTGGCAAAGATTGAAGTTGGAGAGTGGCGTGGCCGCATCGATATTATGGTAATGCATCTCAATGATTTTGGGATGATACATGGAAACAATTTCTTCATCTCAGCAGAAGGAACAGTAATGCCTCATCTAGGTGGTGTGTTCATACAAGATCCGAGAGCCCCTTGTTTTGTGAAGGGTTTAAGGAGTGTTAGTCCGTACGATATGATGCGCGACGAAGGAAAGGCAAGTGGGTATGCCCCTGTCCGCACCTTTGAAGAGAACTTACCTGAGATCCATGAGGAGTTTGGTTATCCCATGGACCTGAGCATTCCATGTACATCGTGATTAATTGAAGTATGGAGCAGGGGCGCTGCATTGCTACACTGCAAGTGCCTGAACCTGCTAGGTTGCTGAAGTAGAGTAGCTTCAGCATTTATTGTTCTTGTTTGCTGTTTAAGTTGAAGTTGGGTGAAGCTGATCTTATGGACTTTTGAGATAGCTCAATTTAATGTTGGTGTAATTTGCTTTGGTTGTTAGTTTTTTTTCAGTAAAAGGTCGTATGTTGACCTTTGGTGTAGATGAGAAGGAGTCTCAGTCTCTTATGTAAGGTTAGTGTAATGAATAAAGGCGGTGTTTAAGCAAAAGTCTTGTCTCTTTTAGCTTAAAGTAAATCTAGTTCATTGGGGAAGCACTGCGCAGTATACTAAGACAAAGTATACAATAAGAGACGTTGAAAGTAAAAGTAAAGCAAATCAGTTGATGGCATATACGAATTTGATGTTGGTAGTTGCAAGGAAGTGCGACATCATATTGGCAGCGATGACACGAGTGAAGCATCAAGAATGTAGAAGTAAGCCCATCAAGTAAAATGAGTTAAGATTGACTCATAGCTTGGAAGCACATGATGTTTTTTTCCAATACATTAAAGCGTAGAAGTTCGAAAGAACGAGCAAGGCCTGTTGGTTTCGAAGGCGCGTGAAGAAGATACCTAGATCATATTGACGGTGGGATATCCCTGGTGTCATAAGTCGTGACTAATACAAAAGTCATGCATTTCATTGGCATTGCACAGGCCAAGTGAAACACAAGAATGAGCAAGGCTGGATTCTTTGGCGTTGAATTGGTTGCTACTCTAAGATGAGGGAGTTATAATGCGATTAAAGAATAGCTTAGTCTGCGGTAAGGCCTGTTGAGTTGCATGGTTGCAACCCAAGTCGGAGTTGAAGGCAGTAGACTGAGGCACATATCTTGATGATATGAGAGTCATTTAGCGTGTACCCTTAGGCACGAAATGACTGGAAATTATTTGTATGCTGATGCAAAGGCATAGCAATAGATTGTGAATAGCTTTTGGGTATTGAGATGGGAATGAAGTGAAACTGAAGCTTGGTCGACGATGTGAGAATGAAGCTGAGATTCTCAGGATTAATGGCAAGGCACCAAAGCTAAATGGCGATGCTGGTACTCCCGAGAGACTGAGTGAATGGCAAGGCATCATATTGGCAAGGACGTTCGTTATGCCAAGGAGTTGGATGAAGTTCAGAAACTGAGTGGTTTTCTGATGTTGTACACAGTATGCAGTTCGCAAAAAGCGGAACTGGTATTCTTCGAGGACGAAGAATGGATCGGGTGGGGGAGGTCTATGACCGGTAGACCAAGCGGCCTAGCAAATGAGCTACATTGTCCGACTATGCAGCGATATTAAGCTAAGGCAAGGAAGGCCGTTGTCATAGGCAACATTGGAGAGGAAATGTTGCATGTCCGAGAAATCCAGAGTTGGTCCAGCTCATAGAATGGATTAAGGATACAAGATAAGTCATGCGATGACTTATGCATTAGCCTAAAGCTTGGCCAAGGCTTAGGCAATGCAAGTGTAGCATTGGCGTAGCCAGACACGCCAACGTAGTCAAGTACTCAACATACTGATGCAAGTAAAGCTTATGACATTCGATGCTTCCTCAGGGATGTAGCACAAGAAGCTAATGCGTATCAGGGATGCAACACAAGTAGCTGGTGCTCTCTCGGGAGTGCAAAACAAGACCAGAGCTTGAGGACGCGAGATACTGCAATATTGGCTCATGTTGACAGTTATGAACATTACATGCGTGGCAGAGTATAAGGACCGATTGGAATAGCTATAAACTTGGTTCACAGGCTATGTTTTGCATTCCTAACTGCTAAGGACAAGTGTACCATCCTTAGGCCAACAACACAAAAGTTAGCAGGTTAAAAGGTACTTGGCGGTTAGGGAAATTACCTATGGACATATGTTTCCTTGTCTTAGCTTGAATCAACACAGATTCAGTTATAGAAAAAGAAGAAACAGCACTTTCTAAACTGACTGTCCTTTTTTTTTTTTTTTGCTTAATCATAAGAAATTTTATTAATCAACATCTCAAATGATTACAGAAACCAAGGCCAGGACATTCCAAGGCCAGGCAAGATTAAGCATAAAGAGAAACAAAAACGAGAACTCTTTACAAAACCAAAAATATTAACAGAACCAACAGTCAAAATCATCTCATATTCCAGGTTATTCAAAAACAGAGGTTTCCCATCATAATTTACAATATCAACCCTTCCAAGCAGAGCACCCTGCAAGCTTTTCTGCAGAGAAGTTTTTCTCCATAAGCATGCCTGAAGCGAATGAATCTAATACCAGCTCTAGTTCTCAACCACCTTGACGTTACTACCCAAGGAATCTTCCCTGTAGAGAAAGCAACTATTACTGCCTCAGTGTCGAGCAGAAACACACATTCTCAAGATTTCTTCTAACTGCCGATTCACCAGCTCCAATAAATGCGACCTCTGGCAGACAATTGGCAGCCACTCTCAACCCCCCAGAGCAAGCACACTATACTGACTATCCCAAAAACACCTCAAAAACGTATATCCCAAGGTTTCTAAGGATAAAGGTTTCCTGATAACAAAGAATTACTAGAATATATTAGCATATATAAGGTTTCTAATATATTGCTTATGCTAATATATTAGAATATATTAGCATAAGCAAGTCTTTCTTCGTGGCAATTTATTTTTTTTATTTTTCTGATAAGATAACTTAAAGATTAAAAAGAGAGACTGTTTTATTACATTGCTTGAAAGGTTGCATTCTGTCATAGTTGGGTAACGACTTAGCAAGACTTGGTCTTTCAAACAAAAAAACTAGGGTGGAAGGCGGCTAATTGGCAGGTTGCTCTTGAATTGGATATGAGTGTCAGTACGATTGCAGCACGGATACATGCATATAGAAAAAAAGAAAAAAGAACCATATTATTTTCATTCTTATACTTCCGTCTTGTGTGAACTCCAGACATATATAATAACACACGCAACTATCTGAGACGATAGCAAAATAGAAGTATTAACAGGTTAGACTCCTCTGGACTTCAGAAAAGAACGGGAGAGAAACTCATAGTCCATCACGCCCCATTGTCTGCTCCATTGGAGGAATCATAACCAACACTTGCCGTCCGTTAAACCCGGGGTGAGGCATCCTCCGGCGAAGTTCTCGCCCTTCTTGGCAAAGGGAACATGCATGGCAGAATAAATGAGTCGCAAGATCACAAGAAGACTCGCACTGTTCCAGTTGGTCTTCATCCTCAATCAAGGACTCACAACACCCACATGACCTTTTGAATGCTTCAAAGCTACCCTGTTCTCACAGACACCAAAAATAACAAAAAGTACGGGTGCACCTTCAATATACTATAAACCAAATTATAAATATCGAGAATAACTGTAAGTTACGATAATCAGCAGAATATCAGTACAGAGCAAAATCAACGAGATATTCTCAATTTCAGATATCTATGGCACTTCTAGTCTATAAACTCGCATTTTAGACAATTATTGATAACACAGGAAAGAAACTGGCAGTTCAGAAACACTGAAGTTAAAAGCATTGCAGGTGCCAAGAGGAACACTGAACTACTTATCCATGACAGTAATGTATACATGATACGCAAATCATGAAAACCGTTATACACACAAGACATAAAAGGTAAAAAGTAAGACTTGTTGCAGAAGAATAGCAAAAATATACAATATAGTAACATAAACTTACCTCAAGATTAAACCTTTGGCGGATTTGAGTGCGGCTAGAATATGAAAACCAAGGCGCTAGACAGTTCCAACCAAAAAGAGAATTTCCAAGTAGGTACAGAGCAGAGTAAGACAAGCAATGGTTTGCAAACCTTCCAGGTTCAGATCCTAATCTTTCGACGTTACTTCCATAAAGCACACAAGGAACCAGAGTTCCAAGAAGACCTGATCAAATATTGCCATTGTTAAAACGGAAAACTTCTGAAACAAATCAAGATCCCAATTTCAGAAATTTGAAAGCCGAACTATACAAGAGAGATCCCACAGAAATCTTTTTCAGCAGTTTACCTTTACCATCAAAACAATATCGGTAACAGCCAAAGGTTCAGTAAACAAGGGCTCACCGATAAATCTATAGTAGCTAAATTCAATTTATTGACTGTAGAAAGTTTCATATTATCCAAATGTACCTCAATGATGACAAGCAACATTGATATGGATAAGCAAGAATTTCTCATAAATCTCATCTTCACCTAACTTCCATAATCAAAATTACAATAACAATTACAAAATTGGGCTAGCTGAAATTCCTCATTTATAAAACAAACGTGAATTTAGATTTTTACATTCATTAACACGAACATGATCATATGATCAAAATTCGGCCAGTGCAGGAAATTTAAAAAAAAAAATGTAAAGAAAGACTTACAAACTTCAAAATCGCTGCTGCAGAACTCATCATTACGGCCTAAACAACCAAATAGACCAGAATCCCAATGAGATCGAGCAACTGGTTCACCAACGACACTACTTACAGGCATCCCATCAGCAGCCCATTCATTAAAATTCTTACCCCAATCCTCATCCATTGATTTCTTTGCTGATTTCTCATGACAATTTCTGACTTCATTAACGAGTAAAGGTCTATAATATTCATCAGAATTAGCCATTGAAATTACTAAACCCTAACAAATACTAGATTCCTAGCTGAATTAGAAGGATAAGAAGAAGAAAGGATATTCTATATGTGTATATAAAGATAAGATAGAGAATAATAAGAAACCCTAAACGTGTAGGGAAGTACTATAATGTAAATTTGAATTTTGAGAGTGACAGAGAGAAAAAATGATCGCTGAATTACTAAAGCACACAAATTAAGGTTTTAATGAGATACCTATCGCCCAACTAACGAAGTCGCGTGACAATAATGAAACGGAGCAATAATTCAAGATCAAGACAATACTCCCGCGATTTGAAAAAAAGTTGTGTGGGAATACGAGATATCCCACTACTTATGATCTTCTTGTCTATTCTATGTAGTGCTCTACTTGGTACGTCTAAAGTTTTCTTTGTCTAGATATCCTGGCCGTTAATATCCCACTACTTATAATCTTCTTGTCTATTCCATATAATGCTCTACTCGGTACGTCTAAAGTTTTCTTTGTCTATATATCCTGGCCGTTACATATTCTAGCCCTTTCTTCATACTTTTTCTGTGAGCTTACCGACACGTACTGTTCAATTATTCCACTGGTAAATTCTGTCGGTGCTACTTTATAACCGAGGTATTAGACTTAGTCTTATCATGTTTCACAATTCAACTTTCACAGTCAGTCATGTCATCTTAAATCAAGATCTTATTCTTATCATGATTCAAGATGGAATTAACGTAGCACCCAATCGTTTGGCGCTGAAGATTTTCCATCGTTAGATTATAACATATAAAAAAAATTTGATGGTTAATAATAAAAGCGTCCAATGGTTGGGCGCAAATAAAATAACCATTAGATTTAAATTTTTAAAACTAGAATCCAATGGCTCAACTTTGTTGTACCAAATGGTTTGGCGCAAAAAGTAAAATTTAGAGCATCAAACCATTTGGCGCCACATAACTAATTCCAGATAGCGTTCAAGCAACTCCTTAGAGGTAATCTGGAAATTGGACTTTAGGCAACGCTTTTTGCTATGAAAGTTGAATTATGAATGTCCATAAGACTTAGTCTAACTATTGTTTATTCGAAAACTTTTACATTTGTTGTCGGTCTAACTAACTTTCAATTGAAGGCTAGAGTGTGATTTGTCCATGAATAAACGACTTTCAATCCACCTCTAGTATCTCATTGGAAAATTGATTTCTTTGAATGTCTTTAATAATGTCAATTTGTCGTTTGTTCTTGCAAGTGTCACTGTAATATTATGGTAAAGTTGTCGAGTGATGATACCAGTCACCTGAGTTCCAAGCTCGTTAACATTGAGTTGGGGGATTACAAAAAATAAAAATAAATAAATTATAAATAGACCAACAAAAAAAAGGTCGTTCCTTCTTAGGTCTACTGGTTATTCAGTTGGGTTTTGGTGCAACTCAGAGGAGGAAGATAAAGGTTAAGCAAGAAGATTATTTTCATGGAGGGAGTCAGAGGTAATTATTTTAGTACTGCCAGTGATAAGGAGCAACTCACGAGCGTTATAATTAGTAAAATGACTAAATGCATCATTAACCTTATTGTTCAACCGAGACTTGTCCTGGATGGAGATTGTGTATTCTTACAGTAAATATATTCAACCCGTATTTAATTGTTTGATGAGTGATTATGAATGCATCTGAGGGTTCGGTGATCGATATACTACAAACTCCATGCATCTTAAGCAAAAGTTTCCATTTTCGTAGTGCGGGAATCACGACGTATAATTCTAACTTATAGGTGGACCACTTTTGGTGAACCTCAGTAATCTTTCCGCTAAAAAATTTTGTATATTTACTATCTTGGGAAAAAAGCAAGTTATATAGAACGATGATTAGTCCTGCAATGTTTTATGGTACCGAATGTTGGACTACTAAAAGACAACACATCCAAAAGATAAAGAGTAGCATAGATGCATATGCTTCGATGGAGTTGTGGACATAGTAGACATGACCGAATTAGAAATGATGATATATGCAACAAACTTGGAGTGGCACCTATAGAGGAGAAGTTTATTGAACACCGACTGAGATAGTTTGCTCATCTCCAACAGAGACCTACGTAGGCACTAGTGCGCACTGGTATCATAAATCGTGTCATAAACACAAAGAGAGGCACAAGTCGACCAAAATTTATATGGGAGGAAGCAGTGAAAAGACTTGAAGAAATGGAATGTGTTCAAAGAGATGGCTTTGGACAGAAATACATGGAAGTTAGCGATCCAGTACCAAAACCATAATCTAGTGAGTTTAATTAAGATTCATTCAGGAGTAACATTAGAGGCTAGGACTCTGGTTAGCGACACAAGATCAAGGACTTAGAGATTAGGACTCTGACCCCTAGATTTTGTATTAGTATTGTTAACATTTGGATTATTACTAGCATTGTTGGTAGCATTACTAGATTTATATTATTTCTTTTTTATTTTCTGCTTCTGGATTTTGGAGATTTCGACAAGGGTTTCATTTCTAGCCTACCCCAACTTGTTTGGGACTAAAGACTTGGTTAATGATGTTGTTGTACCATATTGGGATAAAATTTCCCTAAAATGAAAGCATCACAATGTACCTCAAAAACTTATCAAAACTAGGTAGTACAAGAAAGAAAAAACAGAAGTAAGCTTCAATTTTAGTCGTTGAAAACTTGAATGGTCTTATCAGACCATAAGAAACGCTTATCCTCCTAAGTGTCAGTAATATGGGCTGCAACATACCTGAAATCTCTTGTAAATCGATGGTATAAAAAAAGATAAACTATGGAAGTTCTGATGATATTTTTGGAGTATGCCAATCTTGAATAGTTGTAATTTTTGAGTCATCAAATTGAATCCCATTGTCGAAAATAATATATCCCAATAATAGAATCTTAAAAGTGAAAAAAAGGACATTTCACTTAACGTTTATAATAAACCATTCTCAAGGAGAGCATTGAAAACAATCTACAAGTGAGAATGATGTTTGTTGTCAGATTTCGAATAATTAAGGATATCATCAAAACCAAAGGTTGTATGGATAATTCATAAGTATCTTGAGCACACTTGGAGCATTGGATAACCCTAAGGTCATTGAAAACCAGTCGAAGAGATTATCATTTGTGTTAAAGGCAATTCTTTTTTATTTTATATCAATTTCTGATATGATGATATCGTTTTTTAAAACAATCTTTAAAAAAAACTTAGATTTGGAGAGCATGTCAGCATAACATATAAATTTGGAATCGGAAAATAATTCATTGGTCCCATACGCAACCACTTTTGAAAAACCTAAGCGTTAGATTCATCCATTTCACCATTTCACCATTCCACGAGCACGAGTTGTACCTCTCTTTCTCTTTCAGAGTATTTCACTTTTACCTTCACCACCTAAAAGGAAGAATAAGGTTTTACAAGGATATTTTTTCCGCTAAACCTCCTCAAGGATGCCATTATCCTCCATGTCTTCTATTATACTTTCACATACTTGGGTCACTTGATCTTTAATATGTGCAGGGATTTCTTACATATCTAATCTAAGTTAACGAGTTATTCTGCTCAACACCGACGCTAGCACCTTCGGCATTGATACAAAGTGATCCATGAGAGCTAAAACAGTTTTAACAACAACCTCTAGACACAACTGAACCAAGTCAATGAAGAAGTTGAGGCTGCCTTTATAAGGGATGCAGAATTGAGAACCAAGATGGAATTCGAAAGTGATTCTCATACAGCGTTGTTAAGCCTAATTGAGTTGCATACTTCAAAAATAAGAAGTGGATTCAAAGTGCCTATGATGACAAACTACTCGAACATATTATCTTTTTGAAATTAGTTGTTTTATAGCATCCACAATGGGTGAGTTAATACGATATATGTATCATATTGGGGGTGGCAGTGGAAATGGTATAAAGTTATTTATATGATATATGCTAAAATGGAATGTTATGTAAAGCTATTTAAACAATATATGTTAAACTCAAATAATATATATACCATTCCAGTTTCGTTATTATCAAATTTGATAGGCATTGAAAATATGGCACGGTGTTTCAATATGCACCAAATATTAGACATTATTTAAAATATCAAATGGTGTTTAAAACTCTCCCCAAACATAGGCTCGTTTTAAAACAAATCTAATTTTTAGGTTCAGTTTTAAACCGCGCTAAAAAAAATTAGGCTCAGTTTTAAACCACGGTAAAATATCAAGTTTGTTTATAAATTCCGTCAAATTAAAAACTAGATGTGCTTTAAACACCGCCTAGAATTTGGGTGCGTACTTAAACATCATAATTATGGGCTATATTCCAAACACACACGCACAGAGTTGATGGTGCTTCAAACAACGTCCCATATTTTAGGCTCTGTTATAAACTTCACTCCTATATAGGATATCAATTCCCCACCATGTACACACACAAATTTACTGTTTTTACTATTTTAGTATAACTTTTACACTTAGTGAAGTTAGCAGAGCTACATACTCGATTATAGCCGGAAACTTAGACAATGTATGTAATATATATAACTCTAGTAGTAATGAATCTTGGTATTATCAGAACTTAAATACTCTGAAGATTCATATTACAGGCAGAGGAAGAACCAGGTTTTAAAAAATAGGTGGGTAAGTTATCATTATGTCCGTATTTGAGGGGGTATAAATGAGATAAAATGACTAAAATTTAGTTAAGAGAATTAAAATTGTGTTTGGAAACCAGTTGGGCTAGGTGGACAATGACACATCCATCTTTCCATGTGGTTTCTCCCTTGATTACAATGTTGGTTCTGCAGCAATAAAACACTGAAAACAAATGATGTTAACATTAAATAAAATTTCTGAAATTCAAACACTGATTTGAGGGCAGAGTTAGTTGATCATCAAACTTTCCTTAACACAATAGTTCACCGGCACGCCTCAAAAATGAGTGATGCTAAATACCCAATACTGAAGTTGTGTCCAGGGTAAAACTTCCTGATACAAGCATTGTATAGCACTACAATACTTGCCCACTCAAACGAACTCAACATCAAGATGAAGGAAAGAAATAAACAAGCAAATGCGCAAACAAAGCAAGAAGAGGGAAAAAGAGTCATGGATAGTAGCCTGCTCTGGGATGAGTTGAAATAAAGAAAACACTTTTCTTTTATAGGCGAAGAGGAAGGGAGAAGTCAGTCCAGCAATTGATTCTGTGTCGACATAATGTTGTAAATATGTGTCGACATAATGAAGTAAATTTGTGTCGATATAATGTTGTAAATATGTGTCGACATAATGATGTAAAGAAAAAACGGGCAGAAAATATCGATAAATGTTGTATATGAAATTATATTCACAGGGACAGACGCCCTCCATTAAGACAAGATTTATTTTTTAAAATTAAATTCGTTAAGGAAATAATTCAAAAGTATTTTTTCCAAAAAGATAAGTCTTGGTTGTCCCACACACATACCCAAGCCCGGCGCACCCGACCGGACGGACGGCGGCGACGTGCGTGCTTCGGTGCGAAGCACCGCACGTGTGTGAAATGAGTGGTTGCACTAACTAGCCCATTGCCTAAGTCCTCTCCCCCATACAAAAGTGTGTTGAACCAAAGGGCCACTCTTAGATGCAATTTTCTTAGTAATATGGAGAGGCAACATCTTTAGTTTCTCATATGTGGAACTAAAGGTTTCATTCACAATTAGTGAAAATGATCTTAGGACCTAAGTGTCCTTAGTGACCCTTAGGTCCTAAGATCCATTCCTACCAAGACCAAAAAACAAAACATCAAAATTATTTTCTCCAACAATCCCCCACATGAAGGAAAAACCAATAAAAAATCAGAAATCAGAAAGCGAGAAAAACCACTATAGGCAAGAGGTGGCCATAAAGTCTTGACTTTTGCTTAGTGAGAAATTACCGGAGCTACTTGATAGACAATGAACGGGATGTCTTGAAATGCCATCGTTTGGTGTAGTTCATCAATAACTTCCACGGGTGATATCTCTCTAGGTGTTGTCAAGTTCGTGTTGTTGTGTCCATTATGGCCCTGGACGTATCCCATTTCTCAAAATGCTCTAGTGAATTAGTTCAACTCTCATAGGAAGGTCCCACTTCTACATTTAGATAGTTGAGTTCGATCAAAAGTGTTTACTGCTACACCCTACTTCAATATTAAATTGAAACTAAAAAACTCATGAAGACTTAATAAAAAGTCATCCTTCACATGCAATCATACTATCACGTCTACACCATAGGGAAGGGACAGAGAATGAAATTCTCTGATAGTGTTTCCTTTAACCCACTACAAATTAGTTGTCTGATTCAAAACCTTGATCTTGAGATCTCTAGTCAGCAAGGTTGAGTATCCTTCATGGCAAGTTTATTTATTGAGATTTAGACCCATCCCCCTCTATGCATTACTAACTATCTCCTTGGACAAACCTTTCGTCAAAGGGTCCGCGATATTCTCCTTAGACCTCACAAATTCAACAGAAATAACGCCAGTTGAGATTAGTTGTTTCAGTGAATTATGTCTTCTACGAATGTGTATAAACTTCCCATTATAGTTGTTGTTTTTAACATTAGCTATTGCATCTTGACTATCACAATGTATAGATATAGCTGGCACAGGCTTATGTCCAGAGAGGAATGTCTTCTAAAAAGCATCTTAGCCAAGCGGCTTCCTCTCCTGCTTTATCTAACGCAATAAACTCCGATTTTATTGTGGATCGAGCTGTACATGTCTGTTTGGAACTCTTCCAAGATACAGACCCACCTGCTAGAGTGAAAACATATCCACTTGTATACTTAGACTCTTCTGAGTCTGATATCCATTTTGCATCACAAAATCCTTCAAGGACGGCAGGGTACCTCACATAATTTAAACAAAAGGTCAAAGTTTACTTCAAGTACCTCATCACTCTAATAAGTGCATCCCAATGCTCTTGCCCCGGATTACAGGCATACCTACTCAACCTACTCACATCATAAGCAATGTCTGGTCTCGTATATTTCATCAAATACATCAGACTTCTTATAACACGTGAGTATTCAAGTTGTGAAACTCCATTACCCTTATTCTTTTTGAGTCTACAACAAGGATCATACAAAGTACAAGCAGGTTTACAGTCAAACTGATTATATTTTTTAAGAACAGATTCAACATAATGAGATTGACTAAGACTATATCCATTATAATTTCTTCTAATCTTCATCCCTAAGATCACATCAGCGAGGCCTAAATTATTCATGTTAAAGTTCTAACTTAGCATGTTCTTAGTGGAATTAATTACATTCATGTTTGTACCAAATATAAACATATCATCAACATACAAGCATACAACCACACAGGCATCATCACAAGTTTAGTATAAACACACTTGTCAGATTCATTGATTTTAAAACCACTAGAAATCATTACATGATCAAATTTTTCATGCCACTGTTTAGGTGCTTGTTTCAAATCATACAAAGATTTTTTCAGTTTACAAACTTTGTTTTAACAACCTTTCACTACAAAGCCCTCAGGTTGGTCCATGTAAATTTCTTCATCTAGTTCACCATTTAGAAAAGTTGTCTTTACATCCATTTGATGTATCTCTAAGTTATAAATGGCAGCAATAGCAATTAACATCCTAATGGAAGTAATTCTCGTAACAGGTGAATAAGTATCAAAGAAATCTACACCTTCTTTTTGTTTATAGCCTTTAGCTACTAACCTAGCTTTGTAGTTTACCACAGTCCCATCTACCTTACGTTTCCTTTTGAAGATCCATTTACAACCTATGGGTTTACACCTTAAAGGTAAGTCTACAATCTCCCACATACCGTTCTGTATGATGGAATCCATTTCACTAATGGTAGATTCTTTCCACCATGGAGCTTCAGAAGAAGTCATGGCTTCTCTATAAGTATGTGGATCATTCTCAGCTAAGCATGTTATGAAGTCTGACCCAAAAGATTTTTCAGTTCTAAGCCTTTTACCTTTTCCAGGCTCAAATTCAACTCCATCTTCCTCTAAAGGTAATGTCTGAATGGTCGAAGGGACATCTAGGGGATCAACACATATCATGCGAGAATCAAATTTCAATGGAAAAATATTTTCGAAAAACACAGCATCCCTAGATTCTATAATAGTATTCACACAAATTTCAGGAATTTCAGAACTTACAACCATAAATCTATATGCAGTAGTATTCTCAGGATACCTATGAAGACACAGTCAACATTTTTGGGTCCTATCTTAGTTCTCTTAGGATGAGTAATGGAAACCTTATCCAAACACCCCACACTTTGAAGTATGCATAAGAAGTTTGTCTACCTTTCCATAGTTCATATGGAGTTTTATCTGATCCTTTAAAGGGTACTCTGTTCAGGATATAGCAAGCTGAGAGGACGGCCTGCCCCCCACAAGTTTGCCGGTAATCTTGAACTAATCAACATGGCATTCATCATTTCCTTAAGGGTTTGGTTCTTCCGTTCAGCCACACCATTAGATTGTGGTGAATAAGGAGGAGTGATCTCATGAATAATGCCATGTTGTGAGCAAAATTCTCCTATAGAAATTTCAAACTCACCATCACGGTCAGACCTAACTATTTTAATGGTAATAACTAATTGGTTTTCAACTTCAAGTTTATACATCTTAAGGGCTTCTAAGGCATCGTCCTTACCCCTGAGCAAGTATACCTGACAGTACCTGGTACAGTCATCTATGAAAGTTATAAACCATTTTTTACCACCTCTAGTTTGAGTTGATTTCATGTCAACTAGGTCTGAATGAATTAATTCTAAGGGTTTAGAATTTCTCTGAACATTTTTTTAAAAGGTTTTTTAGCATATTTTGATTCTACACGTACTTCATATTAATGTTCATTATCCAAACTAAATTTGGGTATGCAGCCTACGCTAGCTAGTTTATGCATTGACTTATAATTTACATGTCCAAGTCTACCATGCCAAAAATTTAATGACACACAAACATAAGAAGAAGAATCAATTTTATTCATTTCACAGAGGTTACATTAAGTTTATAGAGACCCTCAGTCTTATAACCTTACCCACATAATCCTTACTCTTAGTGAAAACAACTTTGCCAGATTCAGTTACAATTTTAAAAACCTTATCATCTAAAACACCAAAAGAAACAAGATATTTGGAGATGTCCGGAACATGAAGAACTTCATTTAATGTGAGAGTCTTTCCAGAAGTGAGCTTCAGCCCAACTTTGTGTTTTCCTGCGACCTGTGCTGCAGATGAGTTATCCATGTAGAGTTTCTCCCCTTCCCCTACCTTCTGATAGAAGATGAACATATCTATGTTTCCACAGACATGCTTGGTAGCACCAGAGTCTACCCACTAGTCTTTCATATTGGTTACCAAATTAACTTCAGACACCGTACCAAAAAACTCGTTCTTGTTGTTTTCAACCAAATTAACATTGTTTTTCTTGTTATTAAAGTCTTTACGTTTTCTACAGTGAATTTTCATATGGCCAAAAATTCCACAAACATAACAAGAACCCTTAATTTTACCAATGCCAGATTTGGGTTTTTGAAACATACATTTCTTGTGAGGACTAGGCTTAGGGTTGCGTTTGCTGCTCTCACCATTTTTATTATTGGAAGACTTGTGTTCAATTACATGAGCCTTGTTGGACATGTCCCTTGCAGAAGATACGTTATTGTCTTTAGAGCACAGTAACTCTTCTACTTGAACTTTATTACCCAAATCAACCATACTGAATTCACCAGTTTCATGTCTCAATCTATGTTTGTATTCGGACCAAGAAGACGGTAATTTCTCAATCACAACAGACAGTTGAAAAGTTTCATCTATCATCATGCCTTCAGCAAGAATTTCATTGATAATACGTTGAAGTTCAATGAATTGATCAACCACAGATTTGTCATTCGACATTTTATATTCCGAGAACCTAGCTACCAAGAATTTCTTACTTCCAGCAGTTTCATCTTGGTATTTTGCCTCTAAAGCAGCCCATAAATCAAAAACAGAAAAATTTACTTTTGCATTGTAAAAATCATACAGTGCATCCTCTAAGCAATTCCGAATATGGTTTTTAGCCATATAGTTCTGCCTAACCCAACTGTCTAATTCCATTTCATTTCCAGCATCATTCATACTCCCATCAAAAGATTTCAGAAAAAGATTATCTAGCATATGAAAACTCAGGAAAAACAACATCTTTGATTGTCATCTTTTGAAATCCTTCCCATTGAATTTTTCTTGTCTGTCAACATCCTTTTTTCCCATTGTTACAGAAGAAACTATTGTGTTAAGATTGTTGCAACAATAAAAAACTGAAAAAAAAAATGATGTTAACGTCAAATAAAATTTCTGAAATTTAAACACTGATTTGAGGGCAGAGTCACTTGACCATCAAACTGTCCTCAACACAATAATTCACCGGTACGCCTCAAAAATCAGTGATGCTAAATACCCAACAGGGAAGTTGTGTCCAGGATAAAATTGCCCGATACAAGTATTGTATAGCACTACCATACTTGCCTACTCAAACAAACTCAACATCAAGATGAAGGAAAGAAATAAACAAGCAAATGCGCAAACAAAGCAAGAAGAGGGGAAAAGAGCCAGGGATAGTACTCTGCTCTGGGATGATTTGAAATAAAGAAAATGCTTTTCTTTTATATGCGAAGAGGAAGAGAGAAATCAGTGCAATTAATATTGTGTCAACATAATGTTGTAAATCTTTTTCGACATAATGAAGTAAATCTGTGTCGACATAATGTTGTAAATATGTGTCGACATAATGATGTAAAGAAAAAACGGGCAGAAAATGTCGACACATGTTGTAAATGAAATTATATCCACAGGGACAGACATCCCCCATTAAGACAAGATTTATTTTTTAAAATTAAATTAGTTAAGGAAATAATTCAAAAGTATTCTGTCCAAAAAGATAAGTCTTGGTTGATCCACACCCACACTCGAGCACGAGCCCGGCCCGCCCGACTGGACGGATGGCGGCGGCGTACGTGCTTCGATGCGAAGCACCACGCATGTGTAAAATGTGTGATTGCACCAACTAGCCCATTGCCTAAGTCCTCTCCCTCACATAAAAGTGTGTTAACCCAAATAACCACTCTTAGATGCAGTTTTCTTAGTAATATGAAGAGGCAACATCTTTAGTTTCTCAAATGTGAAACTGAAGGTTTCATTCACAATAAGTAAAAATGAGCTAGTGTCTTTAGTGACCTTTAGGTCCTAAAATCCATTTTTACCAAAACCAAAAAATAAAATATTAAAAATCATTTTCTCCAATATACAGGTCATCCAAATTAAACACCAAAATAGGTATTTTTCCCTCCGGGCAAATACATCCTCCTTCATGGAGCTGGATTGATTCTGAGGTCCTTCAATAATGAACTAGTATTTTCAAAATTATAAAAGATTATGATGTGCTATTATTGTTTGAATCGATATTATTGCGGGTCAGTAAGTTTCGCTCGAGATTAGAGATACAATAAAAACATTGATTTGATTACAAGTTTTCAATAATTTATAAAACAGAGATTGATCTCAACTTTGTTGTAATTAAATAAGAAGCCCGATTAATTGACTCATGATTTGACTCATTATGTGAGTGACCCATCATGTGGCAACATCTCAGCCTTCAATATATTCTCTTTCATCCTTCATACATTCTCTCTCACATGCAAGATGTTGCCACATCACTGGGTCACTCACAATGGGTTCAAATTATGAATCAATTAATCAATTTTGATTAAATAGATGATGCTTTGAAAAAAATAAAAAATAAAAATTAAATTGATGATAGTGGCAAAAGAAAATATACTTGATCATTAGATTTTCCTCTTAATCATTAGTATATATATAATACTCAATACATTGAAATTTAGGCCAAAATTTCGTATACTGATGTCTTTAGATCACTCGAACGGCGAGCAGCTTGGTGTGAAAGTTGATTCAAATCTTTTGTTATCCTTTTTTATTCAAACGTGATTTCAGAAAAAAAAGAAAAAAAGTAAAGAGAACTATGTTCAGTTCAAGAACCCTTCTCTGTAACCAACTTTCCACTCAAGTCTACCATAAAAGTGAGTTGATTATACTAATTATACTAATACCGTACTAATCTCCACACTTTTGAAAGGAGGATAAATTATGAGACGTATAATGAAATTCGCCCCTTGAATTATATTATATATAATGATATATTTGGACCTGATGCGAAAAGACATCTTTCAAATTCCACTTTTAAATCTTTAACAAAAGAAAAAACATATTCATCTTTAAAAATCGAAATGAAAAACTTTATCTTTTAGATTATGCGTCGGATTCGTGTTTTGTATATTCAAAATTCTTAGAATTACATACACAATAAGTCCAAATAAAAATATTAAAATTTGGTTACTTTTAACACATATTTATTACCTTTGCAAATTTTTATATTTTCCAGAACAAAGTTAAAAATTTAATGGTACTATGTATTTTTGTGTTATTCCTTTCTAATTTCTAATTTCTTAATATATTTATATGTCCGAAAAAAAAGTTCAAAAAATACAAGACTCGAAAAAGTATTGATTCTGTGGCTTGCAAAGATGGTGTTTATTCATTTCAATGTGTAGAATCGGTATCGATTTTTGGTTATCTGCTGAGAAAATGTAACTCATATGAAGGATCTTTCACATCAAACGTGAATCACACGTGATAGTTTCTTTATTTCTTTATTTTTCTATTTTTTTGAAGCATATGATAGTTTCTCGATACATTACTTTTAAATAGCTAATTTTAGTTTATGGTAAGTGTTCGGTTCGGTGACAGTGCCACAATTTGTATGCTGAGGACTAATACGTATTGTAAAAAATAACAGTCGAAGGTTGTCAGAAATTTTTAGAAGCTCTTTTAAAAAATCAACAACCTAAATATTCAATATCAACCTTTATTCTAGAATCAAAGTAGCACTAGTGTAATTTACCCTCCCCTCTATTGGCTGGTTAGTATAATCATGCACTCTCATTGGTTTAGAGTAAAAATATTCATGTTTGTTGATGGAACTTGGTGTTGTATTGTGCGTTGATGGGGGAATGTGTGATGTAGATTGGGTGGGTAGTTGATACACACTCGACGAACGTCCCTCATTGTTTGTTATTTATTGCGTTGGATTGTTGATGTTTGGGTTTGGACGGTTGGAAATTGATTTTGTATATTTACACCGGGTTTACACATTTTCATAAAATCGTACCGTTGAATTTTATGGTAAACCTGAAATGTCGATTGCGAGTGGATTTTAAAAATAGCGTATTTGACATTTTTTTGGAATATATAAATAAATTTTTAAAAAAAATATTGTATTTATTCAAAGTTAAAAAGGACGATTTGCCTATAATTATGGAAAAAAAATTTCAATAAAATTAACGGAAATATTTTTTTATTTTAAGCAAATCCTTACATTATTTGAAATATGAACATAAATTATCAAAAAAAATATTGTATTTATATAAAGCTAAAAATACAATTTGCCTATAATTTGCGGAATATTTTTTTTAATAAAACTAATCGAAAAACAAAGACTCCATATATATATATTCTATAACAAATATAAGACTTCATAAATAATGGTAATGGTGATTTCCATTTGATCATGCTAGATTTTGGCATCAAATCCAAGAAGTAAAATTAGCAGCAGAACTGTTTTGGGATCAGATTGAGATTTAAGGTTAGGTCTTCCAAAAGGCATTGAGAATGATAAGTAACCTTATTTGTTGATCAAGTTTTGGGATGGAGGGAGTTAATAAGTAACCCTATTTGATGGAATCTTAACTGATAAAGAAGTAAAAGTAGCAGCAGTAGATGTGGAAGAAGAATCATATTGGAGATTTAAGGTTAGGTCTTCAAAAAGGCGTCAAATCCAAGAAAAAATCAAAATATTTTAATGGTGGTAGTAACGACAGGGGAGGGTTAAGAAGGACACGATTAAAATCAATTCAGGATTCACTTTCTCTTACTGAGCATTGCTCTCAAGTACCATGTCGGCATGCTCTCAACTTCCTGATTTTGTTTGTGTTAACAGATTTCTGCCATTTTTTCTAAACATATTGTATGTCCGAGGTAAAACCATTCAAAGTCTATTTTTTTTCTGAAATTCGTGAAAGGATTTAGTATTGATGTAAAAGTAAATTAAACTTAAAAGTTCATTTGGGGTATAGTCATCCCGAAATATTTTATGGTTGCAGGTGATGTATGAGGTAGCAATGACGTTGTTAGGAGTTTAAAGACGGTAGCACCATTTTGTGCAGAAGAAGAGGTTATGAAACTGTACTAGAGGATTTGTGAAGTCCTAGGAAGCTCATTACTTCCTATCAAGGTACCTTACCTATTGTGCAATTCCTTGAAATTGGACACATTGAGAAATAAAAGAGAGTTGACAAAATGATTTTCTTGGGTCTATATTTATATGGATGTGCAGTGATACAATATTCAACAATTGGTCAGATTCAAGATCTTCCGTTCTTTCCATTTATAAGAAGATTATTGAAGCAAGGCTAAGAATTTGGGTTTATAAGTAACCGAAGTCATTATTGATGTATCTATAAAAATTTAAAGTGGCCATGATTAATGTAGTTAACTTGACGTGTGCTATTTGGTGATGGATTATATTTCAGTGGAGATACATATGGGAGAGTTGTCGACAAGATACAATTTAGATACTTTGGGTGTAGCAATCACTAAGTCGTGGAGACCTCAGTATCACCAGAAACAGGTAATGGTTAAATCAATGTTACATTTGGAGAACCAAATAACATTCTCTAGGATTGATTTGTATTACAAGCTCGCATATTTGCTATTCCAAAAGCTGACAAATCTCGCCTTCTAATGTTTCAATATATGTTGTGCAGGTAAGTGGGTGGGGTGCAAGAATACAAGGGAGTAACATTTGCAACATTTAGAGAAGTTGGACATGCAGTTCCAATATTCAATCCCAGCGAGTCTCTTCCTTAAATAATTAACCAAAGCATATATAGCTCTGTTTGAACTTTCAAGTTATCATATCCATGGACTTGCAGGTGCAACAATATAATGACACTGTATAATGCATCTTATTCTTTATCCGTAGAACTTTGTTGCATGAAATTTTCGAAATAGGTGAGAGAATTGTAACATTTCAAAAGACCCAGTCACCCAAATATCGACCTAGGATTTTTATATTCAGTTTTTTTTCTTAATTGCAGGGTATATAAATCTTTTTATTACAAAACAAGTTGTGGTGGCTCATTGTCTTCTGCAATTTTTGAATGCCCGTCTCGAGCACCAAGTTGTTAGAGAAGATTATTTACGAATTGTTGGCGACGAAAACACGAGAATTAAGCAATGAATTTATTCAAGAGGATCAGAAACATAAACTTCAAGAAGGGGCATCAGAAGTCAAGGAGTGCAAAAAAAAGGAGGAGCAGGATACATTTAAGCCGAAAAGGCCTTTCACGATATTCTTTTTGTTCTCTACAGATGCTAAAGAAAAAAAGGAAAAAGCTGAAACATAATCAAGGTTTTTTTTTTTTTTTTTTTTTTTTTTTTTTTTTTTTTGTATTTGCACATTGTTTTGAATGTGGTAGAGTTTGGGTCTAATGCAGTCTGTAATTGCAGAAAACAAAAGAGAATGAACAGAAAAAAAAATGGTGAATCAAGTATAGTGGACCCTAACAAGCCGAAGAGCCCTTCTTCAATTCCTTCAATCTATTATCATATTGTTGGATATTCTCATAGTTATTATATGAAACCCGCAGGTTGAATTAGTTTGTTTTGTAAGTGAAACTATAATCTAACATGGCCTTTTATTTGATGTTGTGCTCAAATTTACAATAATTATTAACTTGATATGATTCAAAAAAAATTATTAACTTGATCTTCTGTGTGCATGTTAGCAATTGGAGTTGTTTCATTATTTTCTGTAAGAAAGTTGGAGGAGAAGGCAATTTTTGTTGACCAAGAATTATGGAACATCTTCAACCAAACAATGATAAGTATGATGCGTATGCAAGAAGAAATATCATGTCTCTCCCAATTGATTATCTGATTTGTATTTTCTTTTATTCAAATAATTACTTCCATCTTTTTTTATTCATTATATTTAGACGTTTAATGTTCTTGATCATTAATTTGCTTCGACTTTTAGGTATTTGATTGATGGTTGAAAGACATAATTTTTTAATGAGTTGCTTATATCAGTTTGATCATGTTCGCTGAAGAGAAAAATCTTTTGAAGTAATTTGAACACTCATTTGATTCTTCTTAAACTAGCTTCTTTCTAATATTTTCTCTACCATATCGGCCATTACAGTTTGCATGACCAGAAAAAAATGGCGCTAAGACAGTGAGTATTTAGAACAGTTCGCAAAATCATAAGGTTATTCATTGAAGTATTTAGACAATTGGTTTATATTAATTTATTTCCGCGAAAATTATGCTGGTTTTGAAACCTACTCATGTAGGTTCCAAGACCATGACGTTTAAATGTTTGTACACCATTTTTTATGTAACTTGTTACATAACAGTTTTGTTTTGGAAACTAAAGTGCTTTTATTTTTGGAACCAACTGGTAAACCGTGAACTAATGTATTTTAGGTACAATATGTTTTATGAGTTTCCTTGTACACTAAGGCTCACTTGCTTAAACGTTTTCAAACCCTAATTGTATTAAATTGAATATGATAAGTAAGTGTGTACTTGTTACCTAATGCTTTATTAGTTTTTTTAGGCAGGTATTAAGAAGAGCATATCATAGGCAAGTATATTGCTTGGAAATAAATCTAATCACTATTTTTAGAAAATGATTTAGCTTGAGACCCATGAAAATCCGGGTCTCTGCAACACTACGTAAGAAGAATCACCTGCAACTCTACATTCATCACTTACCCTATGGGTAAAAGTTGTTTAAAGGTTGATATATATACCATCGCACTTAGTTTATTTTTGAACTAGAGTTGAGGAAGAAAATATCTTTTTAGGGGTCAAGAAACATAGGTAATAACTGACTAGTTAGTTAGGACGTGTTTCAGGGAACGCTATTAACTTGGTTGAACCTGAAGAGATAAAACTCTCTAGGATAATTCCAGTTCATCTGACTTAGAGTAGTTATCATAGAACAACAATAATATGAGTAACCTAAAGATACAAACCCTCTAAGGTAATTCCAATTAATTTGACGATCCTTAGAGTGATTATTAGGATTACCATTAACGTGGAAAACCCAAATGTTATTAAACACCCTGATTCGATGAATTCATACTCTTGAAGGTTAAATATCACCTGGTTGGGAGAAATTGATACGCTTGGAGGGCAGTGGGATCTAAATCTTCTCGATGGACTGGGAGAAACACCTATGTGCTAATGGATGTATGTGCAGGAGTACCGATATAAGGGGGTAACTAGACTAGGTAGGGGTGGGACTTGGTCGGGTCGGTCGGGTGAGAAAGTTTGACCAAGTCATGCCTGAGCTAGAAATCCTTTTCCTAGAATACATATTAAACCCTTGGAACCCATGGAGACCTTGCCCAAGAACGGACCACGATGTATGTCGGGTTCATGTTTCTCTGGTTGGCCGATGAATCAACTATTAATCGTCAGTAAAGGAAAAAATACACAAACTGATATATATACACGTACAGAACAAAACTCACAATTACCTTAATTTAGGTTTCTTGCAAAAGATAATGATTTAATTTTTATAATTTTAAATTTTATTTTATCTTTATGCAATAATAATGATAACAAATTTTAGCGAGAATTACAGTAGGATACTTGATTTATAATAAATTTATCTGAGATTAGTTATAATAATGTAAAAAAAAATTATTTAAAAATTATTATTTCTAAGGAGATAAATATAATATATATGTTTTCTTTACTAAATTTAAAAATATACTTAGAATTATTATAAACCAGTATAATTATCATCCATAAAAATAATTTTCGTAATTATTTTATATTTCATCAGGTTAGGCGGGTTATTTGGGTTAGTAAACATTGTGTCTATGCTTTCCCTAATTAGCCTGTGTTAGTAAGATTTGTGCCATGGCCGCCCAACAATTTAAATTACATTTTCCATGTCCACCCAGAGTCCGTATTATCGTTTCAGAAAAGTGGTAAAAATAGTTCGTTCGTTGAGACTAGTGAAGATTCGTTTTAGACCTAATTTTAATTTAAACTAGAAAATAAGTAAAAGATTTTAACAGTATTTGGAGAAACTGGAACTCAAGATTCCACCAAAATCATTTCTGAATGATTTCCACAATGATTCTTTAACAATTCTAGCTCTTTTATTGATTCTGTTTCTTTGCTAAAAGTAGATTTTTAAAATATTAATTGTAAATCACAAGCATGGCGCATCAAAATCTCTTAAGTCCCAGCATACACCATCAAACAAAATCACAACTAATTAAGAAAAATCATAAATCAATTAAAATCAATGCAAAAGTCATTAAGAATCAAAAATAGTTACCATTCATTCATGAAATATGGCTTCCTCCGTTGTCCCAGTGGTTGGGTTTAGCTCATCATGCTCAAAACACTCTCAAAATATTGGTACATGGCTCAAAAGTGCTTGAGAAGAAGAAAAGAAACTAAAAATAATAAAAACAGGAAATCTGCAACGTTTTCTGGGCGTTACAGATTAACTGTTATAGTTCAAGTTTAAGATAAACGTTGCAGACTGAAGATAAACGTTGCAAACTGGATGAAGGAATCGTCACCTAATCTTATGTTCTTCGTGTTCTTCAGCAGCAACATCAGAGAATTTTCCTGAATTGATTTTCTTTGCTCTGTTTAGCTTCCTTAGCTTGACCCAACCTTCATAACCTCTTTTGTGACTTGATACAACCTTTTTCTACACCACAGGAGCAAGGAATCTCTAAGAGAATTCCTCCCTCCAATTTCCGGCCAAAACTCTCCTTTCTCCATGGTTGCCTTTATTTCTTCCTTCTGTTAGCCTTATATAGGTTTAGTAAAACCTATTTAGTCTTCCTTAATCGATAAGGAAGCAAATCCCAATCCAAAACAAACTCTAACTTGGTATCAATCCAAATCAGATGAGAATTCCTTTTTCGGCAGCTCACATAAGTTTCAACCATTTTTTTTCGGCTTAAAACACTCCATTTTAGATGTTGAAGCAAGTCTTCATTATTTCTTCTCTTTGGGACATCGAACAACCTATGAAATCCCCGAAAACTCGGTTTCAAGTAATTCAGCAAACTTTCGCTGCGTGAAGAAAATTGCTCCCGCCATTTTCTGAATTTGAATCCAAGAAGAGGGGTGCCCTTATCCACAAGCTGGGTTCCTTTAGTAATTCCTCTGGGTGCCTTTAATAATTTTCCACGGGTGCTTTTAACAACTTTTTGAGCTAATTTTTCCACAAATATTTATTCTCCAAAAATACCTACAAAGACATAAAGCCCCATAATAAGTACAAAATAAGTACTAACAAAATATAGAATATATGACAAATAAGACACAAAAATATGTCTATCACCGTACTGGGCATGGATTGGGCGGGTTGATCCAACCCAAGTCCCATTCTTATGACTGGGATCCGCTGAAGTTACAATCGGTAGATAAAATAATCAATTGTAATTTTTTATCTACTGAGTAGTCATTCTGATTTAGGTCTCATAATTTTTCTTTTAGTTGGAAGTCCCCTCGTTAGAAAATCTCTATATCAGTTGTTTTATTTTCTCCGTATTATAATTTTTATCTTTATAATTAATAAATATTAGAAGATTTGTTTGAAATGTGTAGTATATATATTTTCCTTCTTTTATTTTTTTAAGAAACATATTACACCTAGGATTTCCGATTAAACTAAACTAAAAAGTTAGTGGTGTTCACGTGTCTAATCATTTTATCCGATATTTATATTTGAAACCTTAAATTTCCGGATTAATTTTTGGTTATCCAATTAGAATATAATATTTGATTACTTATGATAATGTAAATACATATTTAGCTAGATTTTGAGTTTTCCAGATATCCATTTCCACCCATGTTTTAAGGTCTATAAATACATTCTTATCTATCTCAATTGTTTAATCGATAAAAAATAACAAAATTCATTGTAGGTAAATGGTAAAATCACCGGGGGTTCGTACAAATGACCTAAACATGAAACTCACCGATACAAAAAATTTTATCAATAAAAAAAAAATATTAACCAAGTTCAATTAATTATAATAATTTTGTAGTCTTTTTCTTTTGTTTTATCTAATTAAGTTTGTTGAATCCAATTTTGTACACCCCTCTAAAACCGGGGTGCACATTCCGACCTTCCTCATTTGAGAGTTTTGATGATTAGAAATTTAATTATATCGCACCAAAAAACGAGACGATAACCTTTCTCCACTTTCTCTCTTTTGTTCTTCTATTATATCTTATGTTGATTTTCGTTCTAAGAAAATATACGTTTTATAATGAGCTTGTTATAATGCTACCAGGAGACACTTGATCTTGGAAATTCATAGTATGAACATCTAATTGTGAAGAATTTATTTTCCTGGTATTTTTATTGGTTTTAGTTACTACTGATGAATATGTCATACTGAAACTTAATAATTAACATCTTTGAATTCGGTTGTGCATTTAAAATGAATAAAAAAATCATATATTAACAAGTTTTTTCTCCAAAATTAAACCCTAATATTTTTACTCTTAGATTCAAAAGGAGAAAGAGAAAATCAAAATATCTCATAATAAGTTTTTTCTCCAAAATTAAACCCTAATATTTTTCCTCTTATATCCAAAAGGAGAAAGAGAAACTCAAAACATCTCAAAAAGGAAAGCCCTAATTGAAATCTCTGATTCTATGTTTTAAGCAAAGGTTTTCTAATATGAGAATTTCGTCTATTTGCACCGTATTTCCCTTTGTGTTTTTAAGATTATTAAAGCATAAATGCCCTCAGGATCAGCCTGATCAGGTTGAAAAAGAAAAATACCTATTTAAATTTTAGATATATTTAAGATGAACCCAACTAGAGATAGAGATATGATGAAGCCCAACTTGATTAAATTTTGAGAAATAGAATGACATAGATCAAAATAAGATAGAGAAAATAAAAATCTATATGTGAAAACTTGTATTATAAATATAAAAATACATCAAATCGGTCTTATGATCAAAAAGATTCCACCAATAAAGAGGGTAGGAATGTGCACCCGGTTTTAGAAAGATGTACGAATTTGGACTCAAATTTATTTATTATCGTTGAAAGAGGTTTTATCATAATTTTATTTAGACCACTTGTTTTGTTTTTGTGATTATACATGATTTTATATATAATAGTAAAAAAAAAAACCAACTTCCAAATGATTATAAATAAATAAATTAAATGAATAGCATTAAGTAAATTATTTATTACTTTAAAAAATGTCTTTTCTAGAACAAGTTAAAATAAAAGGTCACTAATATAAATTTGTATCGGGCCACAGAATGTCAGAACCGGGCTTGTCATGAATAATAAAAAGAATAATTTTTTGGTGTTGGTATAAACACTGTGCAAGTAAACAAATATGGTCATAATGAGATAAAACTTGATGACCTTTATCCATGTACTTTTATGATTGTCCAAAATGCTCTTTAAAATCGAGTAGGTTGGTAAAGGTTCAACATAACCGGCTTGATCCAATCTAGGTGATTGTAATTGTAAAATATTTTTTTATACCCTTAATTGGCTAGGTCCAACATAACTGACTGTAAAAATTGGAAATATGATTAGGTCGACCAAACCAACTAATTGGCGTCTTACTTTCACAGAACAAGATTCACAATTAGACCTAGACGATTGTAGATTTTTTTCTTAAAAACAAGATACACAATCGGTTAGGTTCCACCAAATCGGCCTAGCCGATTATATGTTCTTTAACATGTACCTATCGTTTCGGAAGGTGGAGCTACCCTCAGACCCCTCTTGGATTTCATAGTGACAAACAAAAAGCGTAAAATAAAAACAAATTTAGTCATTTCGGAAAAAAAAATTAGATGTGCGCTTTTAAAACACAAGAAGAACTTAGTTATTGTGGTGTCTTTAGGGCATCCCTTATTAGATGAGAACAATCCAGCAACCCCAGAAATTATGTCTGTTCCACTTTAGATTAGAGTTTATGATTTTTTTCTAGTTTTAAAATATTTGAAAGTTTTCATATTTTTTCATAAAACTACCAATAACATCCTTGAATTTTGTCCTAGAACCATCATTTTTTACTTTTAACATAATAATAGCAATTAATGTTTAAATATTTTTCTATGGACACGGATGAAAAAACTTTAGTCTTTTTTTTTTCTTAATCAACGTGAAAACTTCAAAACCTTCATCGAAAGTGAAAAGGGGAAGTACATAGCAGCTGCTAAAAAATTGGTCACTAAAAAGTAGAGGATGAGTCTACCTATAGGCCATTGGATTACAACGTTTCTGATAGGAGTACCAATTTGCTTGGGAATGTATCAATTCAATGGGGAGGAATATTTTATCCTAGCTTTTGTGTTTTGTTAACTTGTATTCCCGTATATATGTTAAGGTTTAATAAAAAGTTACCTTACTGTAATTGAAATTGGTTATTTTTGTCTTATTGTTGTTGGAACTATTAGTCAATTTCTTAATAATTCTAAACTAATAGTCCCATATTGCCTAAAACCTCAAGCCTCTATACATATATGATGAGAGGGCCACTCCACTCACTGCCAATTAGTTTTAAGTTGGAAGCTCAGAAATCTTAAAATTGTATTGGAAACTGGTTTTTATTTTATTGGAAACAACAAATCATTTCCAATGCAACAAAAAAAGCAAAACTTATTTGTAATGCAAAGAAACTTGTTTGTAATGTAAAGAATTATGGACTTCTTTGATAGCGTTGGACGGACAAGAAGATCGAAGGCTAATACACATATTTTTAGACAAATAGACCTACCCACATTCTAATGTACGTTGTCGTTTGTCTGGCCTTGTCGGTAAAGTTGGAGATAGCAGGGCGGAATAGTATTTTCAGTTGATAGCTACGGTCTCTTTTCGATCGGATCCTTAATCGAGAGAACAACTCCCCCGAAAATGGAAGTCCACTCGAAATTAATATAAACGACTAGGGATGCACATCGGGTGGGTCGGGCGGGTTTGGCCTCACCCGCACCCGACCCGCCATTTGGCGGGTAACTTAATTTTTCACCCGCACCCAACCCGCCCAGACTAAAAATCTACAGTTTTGTTACTTCTGTATCCTGTCCTGTTCATGTTCTGTTCTGTATCATGTTCAGTCACATACACCTGACGTTGAGGTGGACGTTGAGGTGGAGGTCCCATTTGCGATTGGGATGGAATTCCTTGTACAAGTGGAAGATCTAAACTAACGTCGTCTTCTGAGATTTCAACCATGGTGGTAACCTACAAGGCAGAGAGATGGCAGAAGAGGTAACTAAAGCTTCATACATATCATAACAAAATAATGACGGTAATAGCAGTGAGTCAGTGACACTGTTAGTTTACAATGCGACTCCTAAACATCAGAAAATAATGATGCCACAGTGAACTATAGATTACTGACTGCTCGATGTCGATATTCTGTTTATCTGGATGCAAAACTGTGTTTAACAATTATTGTCCATGATTCACTCATTCAAGCTTAAATAAAGAAAGGAATCCTCACTATTTTGTAAATAAAAAATGGTTACACAGTTACACTCTGATTAGTAATCAGCGCTCTTAAATTCTCAATCAAAACATGCATTAGCAGATGACATTAGGCAGATGACATTAGACATATGACCATATAACTAAGACCAAAGTTACGCATGCAATCAAATTTTATTCTGTTTTTTTTAGCTTAGAACGGCACCTGCAACCGGCCAGTGAAAACAACATAAAGCAAGCAATACAACTTCAGTGAAGAATGAACAAGAAAATGGAAAGGGTTAACCAATACCATTAAATTTAGGAGATGTATAACCTCAATAATCATGTTTGCAGGAAAACAAAAATAAATAAATAAAAATCACACATGTTTCACCAACACAGTAAGTTGTCGTTCATTTGTACATATTAACAGCAGGACACTACATCCATCTCTCAAACCCATGGAATTGTCAAATGTAAAGTTGGTTAAAACTAAGTCAGACCACGAGTCCAGCATCTGAATGTGCTACTTAATTTTCCCAAAGCATCTCCAAATTAACCTTGTGTCCCAACACTTGTGTCATCTTATCGTAGTTCTAAAAGTTCCATACAACATGGATTTAATAGATCACCATAAAATCCATCACACATGATAAAGAAATAATTTAAAATTAAGAGAACCAATCCTCAGTTAACATATCAACTCAATCATTATAGCTTCATTTCTCTATTAACATATATATATACAAAACTATCAACAATACTAACTAGCAACAATACTAACTAACTATCATAGCTAAGCAATTAAATTAAAATCCCAACACAAAAGCCCCAAATTCAAAATCAACTACAAATAGTTCACTGCATAATAAGGTTTCACAAACTCTATTCAATGCTAGAGCTAACCTACTGAATCAACTACAAATAGTTCTTCGCAGCATCCAAAGAGACAGAACTAAACCCCAACTTGAACAGAGGCATGCTTTACTATAAAAATCCCTAATTTCACAAACATTAATTTCAAATTAGGGAAAAGTTATTTTTCAAATTAAACCTTCTGAGCATCACAATCACTCAAAACTAATGAAACACATAATCAATTGCTACTCAATCATGTAATTATACAAACAGAAATTTCAATTAGGGCCAAAAAAAAAAATTAAGCAAACAGTACATGATAGAGATTCAAGAAGAAACAAGGTGGTGGTAATGATTCTTGTGTTCGCGGTGGTGGTGTTGGTGTGCTCTGTAACCTCTGAAAGAGAAGAGTAGAAATGAACTGAAAGAGAAGAGTCGATGAACTGAAAGAGAAGAGTAGAAAATAGAAATGTATTTGTTTAGAATAGAGTCGATGAAATTTTGATTCATTTCATACTAGAAATAAATGGCGGGTGGTCGGATCAGATGAAAGGAGTTATTAGCCGCACCCGACCCGTTAAAAAACGGGTGTAAAAAAAATCACCCGCATCCGACCCGTTCATCAGCGGGCCAGGTGCAGGTCAGGTAAAATTTGGCGGGTGCGGATCGGGTTGGCGGATTAGATCGGGTTTGTGCAGCCCTATAAACAACACTTTCAAAGTTTTAAACTACGAACAGGGCCGGCCTTGAGATTTTGTTGCCCCGAGGCGGCAGTAAAATTGTTGCCCCATTTCTCAGCTAAAACAATGCCAAGTTCAACAGCCGTATTCATATTTATACAATGTTACAATAATCCCATTTTCCAATCCATCCAAATTCTGAATATGAACTAAAAATCCTAAATTTCAAAGTGAAACTAGGCATATTTTTCACAATCAAACATAATTCACGACATCAAGATCAAGCCCTAGTGACGAAATTGCCGAAATGTACAACGGAGTTCATACTGAAAGATCGAATAATACAAATGGAGTAATTCATACCAAGAACAAATGTTGATGGAAAAAGTAAACACTCGTTTCTGTTATTAATCAACCCAGTAATGAAAACAACAAAACACATACAAAAGTTTGATTGTTTTCTTACACATCCAACCACAAACAAACAATGAATTTTCTTTGCTCTTTTGGATGTTGCTTGAATATACAAGAAATTTCCAAAAACATCAACTGTAGAACCAAGCAAGAGCATTCAAAGGTTGAATTTGATTCCTCAAAACAATAACAACAACCCTTTTCATTGTATTATAGTACCAACAGAGAAATGTTAGGGGACTAATTTCATCAAAAGCTTCATATGACAACTGATTACAAAGATAATAAAACACCCAAAATCAAAGATTCAAAGTACTACATATGATCCATATGCATAGTCTTTAAATTATTCATTTTAGAACATTTGATTGAATTGGGGATTCCAAATTTCCCTCTAAAAATATAATTTGGGGATTTACAGTTTCTGCCTTAGAAAATCAAAAAATTAAATAGAAAAAATATCATGATTATTATACCTATATATAATAACAATCTGCTCTATTGATTAATTCTACGCACCATGAAATTAGAGGTGATGTTGTTGAGTATTAGAGTGAGGAGTCAGGGCAATCGGAAGAAACGATGTTTTGCATAGAGAGAGAATGATAAGGAAACAAATTTTGTTTCTGATTTTTTTTTTGTTATTTTACTAAATATTTACTAATAAACTCCTAGTGTAATTACCTGTTTTTAGAATAAGTCTAATACTTTATTTCTCATCACGTAATAGTTTAAAAAGATAAAACTTTTAACATAAACTACCTTGGGAAAAAGCAAAATTTGATACCCTGCCGCCCTTGTTGCCCCAGGACAAGGTCTTGCTAACCTTGCCTTAGGGCCGGCCCTGACTATGAATAAGATGAATACAAAGATTGACCACATGAAGCTTAAAAATATAACCACATGAAGCTTCACTAATGACCTTTAATATGTACTTGCGTCTACCCACAGGAACAGGCCTTCCCGCAGTAAACACCGAAAATAGAAGGGTTAATTGACAAACTAGCACAATCTTTTAAACGAAGTTTCAAGTTAACAGCCCCATAAGATAATAAGTATTAGAGGTCGTAGTTCAGGAGCTCATGGACCTTTGAATTTGTGATCATCGACTGATGATCCCTTTACAGTACTGGTATTAGTAGTTTTATGATGATTTAAGTGACCATTCCCTGAACGATCCGGAGGTGGAATACGTTTTGAATGCGTCTCTGGACCTCTATAATCGATCTCATACATCTCATCACTTTTCATCAACTCTACTGCATTTGTTCTTATTCCTGTAACAACAAATAATGAAAATATATATCAACAACTAAAACTACATTTAGCTTAGACCCTAACAGAACATGCACACACACAAACAACCAAATTTGACCCCAAGAATTGGTTTATTATCAGAGGTTCATATACATAAATCTCAACTGTTGTACGTACCTTGAGATAATGTTGGCCGGGATAGAAGGAGGACTAGAATGAAACCAAAGGCGACTCCAAATTTTTGATCCATACGGTTATATGATTCTTAAGCAGTAGTACTAAGAGCGCTATCGTACTTATAAATATATTTTCTAAGAACTATTGATTCCGTACCAAGTTGTAGACCACTTTTTGCTCGGGCAATCTTCTTCTTTTTTAACTCATGTAGTAGTAGTAGTAAAGATGATTTTGAGTAGTCACGAAAGAAGTACTGCTTTCTTTAGGGTGTTTGAAATGCGGCAGTCGTGATCCTCACAGCAAATCGTTGCGAGGTAGCAAGATCGACGTGTTCAAAATATTTAGAGAGGCATTTATGGTTCGGGTAGAATAGAGGAGAACCCACATTAATGGTGATACCAAACCTCACAAGTATTTTGTTTTCTGTCATGGACATACCATGTGTATGGTATTATTGTTCATTGCCCAATCTCTTTTTCTTGTAAAAATCTAGTTTTCTTTTTTTCTTTTACTTTTCTTTCAGAGCAGTTAAAGATGTAAGTACGGTGATTTTTATTGACATAGGCGCACAGCAGCACGGTAGCAAAATTTCCTAGACAGTTAGAACCACCAAGTTCGATTTCCACTAGCTAGTAGTAGAATTTATTGATCGTTTTAGAACTTCACTCGCTTCCTAGGGAAATTAAGAACAAGGAAGAATACACACCTAGCATAATACTGCATAATGTCAGGACGAATTGAAGATATCGTTAAATCTTAACAAATTGAGAACAATATTCTTGTTTCTTTTGAAACTACTGTTTTCCTTTTAAGTTTTAACTGGTACTGACATCGTCTTAATCATGCATATAAAATGACAAAGTAAAAAACTCTTTTTCAATGAGATTTTGAAATCAAAATCGATTAGGACAGTCATGTGAAATGCCTTGCATCAAATCGTTATCTAAATGAACAGTTCATTTCCTCTGCATCTTTAATTTTAACTGTACAACCTGAAAATATTTTCGAAAATAGTAGTAAAAAGATAACAGGACCACAACATATTGAAATCCAACTTGCATATTCATTCATGAACATCAAACAGGCAGAACAGCTATGTTTTGGCTGGATAGTTTCTCTGTGAAGTTGTCTTTTCCTATATTTCATTCATTCAATTCGATTGGTAAGCAAGCATTTAACTGATATCATCTCAAACCTTTCAATTCCAAAACAGCAACTTATACCTACTAATCGCAATCACCTCGTCACCTAGAAAAAAGAATATTGTGCTGAATTTTACCGAGAAGCAATGTTCGTTGTGTTTAGACACATTTGCTTGCTCGACACATCACATGGATTCCATCCTTTTAGTGCTTCTCGGTATAATTTGATACCAAATTCTTCTTTTTACTTAACAATAACAACTTTATTAACATATTACCTTTTTTACTTAACAATAACATCTTTATTAACATATTACCTCCGTCTCAGCAAAAGAGATACTATCACTTTTGTTGACCTACGGTGATTGTAACCTTATTTCTTCTCCTCAACATGAAGTGAAACTTACCATTATTATCCAGTTTCAGATAAGGTACTAATTTAGTTGCTAGTCGGAGAAAAAGAAGTTACCGGTTAGTGCTCCAGGACGAGTAAATATGTGCGTCTGGCTAAACCGTATTGAATGTGCAACCCGTTAAACCAAAACAAAAGAACTGGTCACATATCAAATAGGCCATCAGCCAAACTGCAAAGCTCTTACATTTCTTATTAGAAATCATCATCATTCATCATAGAGTATTACAAGAATCATTACATTTGGTTAATCATGTCCCTAATCTTAAAACAAATCACATTAAAGAAAATTAACCACCATCAGAACATGTATTTTCTTTTGTTCTTAAATGAATCTTTCTATCAAAATCAGTAAAAACAAAAAAAAAATTGCAGCCCAAAGGGGTAACAATAACAATTAGGTTTCTAATACACAGATTGTAACACCCCCTTTATAGTATTTGACATTTCTATTAAGAGTATGGAATCTATGAATGTTGTTCTTCTTCAAAGCCTAGCCTTCTCCTTTTCCATAAACTGTTTTCAGAATCATTAATTAGTTCTTCTGATATTCTTGCTGGATCAGATTTACTTCTTCTTAGCACCCTAGGTGAAAACTGATCAAAGCCCTTCCTCATTTTCTTTAATTCATCCCCAATTGTATCTCTTGGACTTTCAATTTCTTCAGAAACCCCCAAAAAAAATTCTTCAATTTTTGTGTCTTTGCTTAATCTAGGGTTTACATTTTGTTCTGCAACCCCGTCTGCTTCTTCATTAGGAGAACCCCAGAAGAGATGAGCTAAAGAAGTAGGTTTGTAATAACTCTCTGATCTACTTCTCATGAGTAATAAAGCATTTTTTGGTGGAGATGTTGAAACACAAACCTTAGCTGGTTCACTAATTTCTTCTGCTTCAACATCATGACTATGACTATCTTGAAATTCCTCTGTTTTATCTTCTTCTACTTCTTTTCCTGATTCCATATTATCATCATCTTCCACAATTTCTTCAACCCTTTTCTGAAAACACCCAATTTGAAGACAAACAAGCCATTTTCCCCAAACAGGTCTAGATTTCTTCTTGGTTTTCGCAATTGAAGAACATTTACAGAATAGAACCTTTTGAATCCAATTATGATTATGAGTATGATTTGTTTTAACAATCTTCTTGTTAGTTGTTTGATTAGAAGAACTTCTTTTAACTCTAATTTCTCCACAACAATTAACTTTAGGTGAAGATGGTTCCAGTGTTGTTTCATTTCTTCCATTATTTCTCTTTGTTGTTCTAATTGAGAACATTGGACTTAATCTTGATGATGATGATGATGATGATCTTCTTCTACTTTTGCTTCTTCCATTACCACTTCTTATTGACCTAATCAGTGTTGGTGAATACTTCTCTATTCTATTTGGACTTGTTATTGGTTGTGGAAATAACTTCATTCTCACAACCCCTCCCCTCCCTCCCTCACTCGAACAAAACAAAAAACCGACTTCTCTTCTTCTTCAGCCCTCACTGGTTTCTTTGTTTTGTCTGGTTCCTTCTGACTTCTGAGAAAACTTGGAGTTTACCTTTGATTCTGGAAGATTATTTTCTTTTTCTTTTCACACGGACGGATGGATTGGAGGGACTCTGGATTTTCTTCAATTCTCATTTCTTCAGTTTATTGTCGACTTCAACTAATTTTTTTATTGTTTTTCTTACACCATTTCGAGTATTTTGTTCTTAGCGTAATGTCACGGGCTAAGATCTTAGACTAGACCGTGCGGCACTTGAACTCT
>JAJJMC010002939.1:4278528-4310082 GCA_023531435.1 Papaver californicum
AGTCAAGTGCCGCACGGAGTAAAGTCGAGGCGAAGGACCGACCCCGTGACAGTAGACACTACGTTAACGTTAATTAGGTTGTGCAAAACCGAAAATTTTATAGTGCAAACCAATTGTTGAAATCTGCCGCCATAAATTACTATCTTTTCGGGACCAACGAAGATATGTGCACCGGCTGTGGCTTATTATGGAACATAACAAGAGGACTATTTGTGCTTACAGAATAGAGTATTTAGCATAAGGTGGTTGTGAGCGTAAAATATCATCGGATTTATCCTGCGGACACAACTCAATGATCGGATAAATGAAAATAAACATTCAGATCTAAATCAATAATAATGATACAGTACAAAAATTAAATGATACAATTATTTACGTGGTTTGATTGTGTTTTACTCCATGGGGGATTAAGGTGGTTTTCACTATGAATATTCACAGAGATACAAAGACGATCAAGACCAAATTGGTCTTGATGAGAAAGATAAGCTCTAAGTTCTACAAATAGTTACCTCACATAGGTTTCTCTTTCTCACTTGTGATCAGTTCTCTATAATCTCTCCTTAGATTAAAATTGTCGACCCTTCTAACCTGGTTGAGCTAGGTATTTATAGATGTAGTTAAAGGGACCCACCAAACCTTAGTTGTCTTCCACTTTGCCAGTTGAAGCGCAATTGATCGGTCTCTTCCGTAATAGTAAAGTGCGGGTCATTCTTGCCCCATTGTCTCCATGTGGGATTAGTCACATCATGTCATATGTCTTACCTCTTGTTCGATCAATCAAGACTTTTCATGTGTAGGTTTACGTTGGTATGGTGCAGATAAATTAAACTCATCCCCTCTATTTTATTTTCGTTCATTGTATGTCTGACACCTACTTTGCGGGTAGAAAAAGTCATGATTGCTTTATTCTTTCCGCAAGTCGCATGACTGACATGTGATTTTCATGTACTAAATGTTGTCAGTTTTGTAGAGACGACTGTCCTTCTTTTGTCATATCTTTTCAACCGCCGGTGAGAGACCATTGATTTCAAAAGTGCCTTGAGATGGTAAAAAGGGGATTTTTGGGCTTTGAATCTATGTATCTTACGTAGCTGTTTTCTACTACTTCTTATATGCTAACTCGTGTATGGTGGAGATTATGTATTCACAGTGGTAGTAGGCTAAGGAGCTGCACTTGCATCTGGAAATCTTTATTTATGAAACTTTTTATGGGTCAGTTTTAACAAATTCAACGCTTCCATGAGTAAACAGTATTTGTTCCGACTTTTTCCCTTATCTCTTTCGATTACATCTGAAGTCCTCAACTGTCTGTCGTCCTTCTATATGCACAAGCTGGCGAAGTGGAAAATGTTGGGCCATGTCCATAAAAAGAGAGGAAATGTTGGACCATATACAACAATGAACAATCATCAATATGGGTTTCACTGCACTACCTTCTAAAAGCTGATTGAAAGAAGCCGAGTAAACAGTCGAGAGCTGGTTGAAACCTGGTGCAAAGGTCTCTGCCTAATCCTTGAATGACATGTGTTTTGGTTCATTGCTAATTTGATTTCAGTTCTTCTATGAATGGAGACATAAAAGATGCATATGACAAAAAATTACAGCAAGGATTGTCAAAAGTCTAATTTAGGTGTTAATATGAAGTTTGTTTGCCATACCATTTCTTATGACAACAGTACACAGTACACTGGTCAGTGTTCACTAACAAATTAGTCACAGAAAAAGATAAAAGATCAAACAAATTTTGAATTGAAACCAAGTTGAAATAAGAAATTGATACAGAATAGACAAAATCAAAGAGAACCAGTTACCTTTAACTACCTTATTACTGAAGGAAAAAAAAAAGCATCCTTGCTAAAAGAACAACTTCTGGAAGGAGAAATGACAACTTGTATTGTATGTACCAGTGGCAGTGTTTAGACCATCAAAAAATTTCAACTAAACGAAAACTTTATACTGAATTCATTTTGCTTAATTCAAATGCCACAAATGCTAAGAGTGAATCTTCTACAAATTAAACAATATCAAACACAGGCATACACACTTAAAGAGGTTCTTTCAGCATACATCAGAGATTGTTAGTTTACGAAACACATCAAATCGAAAATCACAGTAAGTACCAATCACATGTGAGCCGCATCGAAAAGATAATAACTAGAATCAAGATTACAAAACAATTTACCTTGGCATTTGCACCACATGTATATACAATGGTTATCAACTTATCAAACAAATTACAGTAAATTGAAAGAAAACTTCCTACTCATTCTTACAAAAAAAAAAAGAAAAATTAGATTAACAAAATGTGCGTAGAAGTGGGCAAGTCACACACCTAGATGTGATTGGTTAATATAGTTACGCCAAAGCTTCGATTCATGTCCAACAATTCAAGCTATTTAAGAATGAACCACCATTATTCTTGGGGAATATAAGCCAACAAGCTGTTACATCCACAGTTAGTTGTTATGTACAGAAATTCTGAGTTTCATTTTTTTTATGAGTAACCCTTTATTCTCTATAGCATGATAACATTACCACCAGCTCCTAAAAGTATGTTGACTACCAAACAAGGAAGAAGTCTCAAAATCGGAAACAAAGAAAATGGCAGGTGCCAAAATCCTCAAAACTGTCACTTAAAAAGAGACTGTTACACAATCTAGTACTTGACTGGAGCAAGAATTTCTAGCTGTGCACTAAGCTGTCCTTCAGCAGTCTTCTCAGCCTTGAGCCTCAACTAGTTCAACTGCTTTTTGCGTCCATATGCTACCTGGGACTTTGCCTTTTTCTTCTCCTCGAGATCCTTGATGGTATCAGTGTGACTCCATTCAACCTCAGATGAAAGTCTTCCCAATAAGCAGTACCTGTGTCCAGGTTACAGTCTCAAAACCATAAGAGCATCAGGGATAACCATCCTCTCAATCTTGTCATAAGGTGGTGGGATACCCTCATAAGACTTAAATCGAGCAAGTGCAGCAGCAGTCCCACGCTTGGTCTTGTGCAGAATCATACCACGGATAGTCCTCTAGTATTCATCCTCTTAAGAAATGAAGATACATCATTTTCTAACGAACAAGACCACCAGAAAGACAGATCTCTTCACAACGAAGAACCACAACTTTCTGTCCATTAAGAAGTTCTTCAGCAATAATGGAAGATAGTCTTCCAGCATATGGTGTCGAGCATCAACGACAACTCATTTAGCACAGATACCACTCCCTGAAACAATTGTTTCTTCTACTGCTGTATTTCTTTCAGGTAAGCAGTTACGCGTTCTTGTTCTATGGTTTTCACAATTCGAGCTATTAGAATAACAAATTCTTTCTAACAATATCAGGACCATGTCACCATTAGAAAGAAAAGAAACTATTTCACAAACAAAGATGACATTTACAACAACTTTTCCCCTCTACGATTAGCTATTAAGAGTAGCTTATTCATGCTGCTACCGATGGTACACATGGTTACAGTGGCAACAAATACTTTAACAAAGTCAACCTGATCTGTGACTCTCACTCAAATACACCAAGTGACAGTCTTGGTACATGCTAGAACAAAAGCAACATATACAATTCATTTCTAATATGATTCAGCTTTGGGAAATGACATGCTAGATTCTAAAAGGTCTACCTGATTAGAAATTTTCAGCAGTTCACATTCCAGCTCTGCTTCCAGCTGAGCAAAATCTGGCTCTCCTGTTAGAGTACTACTATCAGACTCCCCGGCAATTGATGAATGACCCAAAACTTTGGTGTCATCTGGACATGCACCATCGATACTAACAAATATCTCAGGCAGTTGCTTATTCTTGTCATCAATTACCTTGGGGGATCCATCATTCACTTTTTCACAGCCGGGGTTCTCATGGTAGCGGGATAGTTTTCTTTTACGGAGCACATAATTTATATTACTAACGAACTTTTGCTGTTTCCTCTATAGCCTCATTCATCTTGTTAATTTCAGCTTTCCCAGCTGATATCATGTACATAATCCCTAGACCAATCCCCCATCCAAATGATGAGTCACCTACACAGTAAATTTAAAAGAAAACTCATTAGAGAAATGAAAACTAAATACATAAAAAGAATATGTATATATAATTCTGTACCAGTAGAAGAAAAAGATCCACACTCTTACCGCATTCTTGTTAGTTCTTCTTCTCTTCAAGTTAACTGAGATTTTCTTTCCTTTGTATCTCTCTTCCTCCAAACAAGTATTATACTTTTTCTCGACCTTAATTCTTCTCTTATTAACACTCCCCACATTTCTCCTTGGTCCCACCTTTTTCAGCAAACCCAATCTAGACCCATTCCCATCACCGGGATCTAAACAAGAAAACCTAAAGATTCCCTTTTCTTTCTCAACTACCATATTTTGTTTCCCAAAGCTCTTAGGATCATCACAGTCTTTACTAATCTCAGGATCAACACATTCATTCTCCTTCTCATGAATATTTTTAGTAGCTTGATCATCACACGCTTCACTAATCTCAGGATCAACAAATTCATTCTCCTCCTCAATAACAACACTTCTAGTAGGTTGATCTACGTTTTTAATAAAATGTTTTGCTAGTTGCCACATTTTCAAAGAAATTAGGGCTTTCACAAGATGCGGAGAGATCGATCAAGTTTGAGTTGTTAACTTCGGAGAGAGAAACAACTCACTGTTTCTTTTCTGGTTGGCGTCTTTTCCTTTTTCAAAAATCACCGAATATGGGTCTATACCCGTGTTCTTCGGATTTCCCGCTTAAAGGATGTGGTAAATGGGCCCAAACTCCAGCCAAAACTTCACTGGGTAGGGTTTAAACCCATGTAAGCTGTGAGGAACGTCTAGTTTTGTCGTCTGCAGTGATTATTTAATAAAAGAATAATAGAGAAAATAGTAGCTTGTATAGTGAAATAAAAGTGAAATGTTTACAAAAATATTTAAATAAAAAGATGTTTCAATCATCTATTAATTAATTTAAGTAGAAAGATTTAGGAACCAATGTTGTCTTTTCTTATATAGGGTTTATATACACAATGAAGTTATCCTCAGAAAATTTCAGGACGGAAATCCCTCCACAAGGGATCACAAGGTTGATATACTACCTAAAGTTAATGTACAAATATCTAAGATGATCTTTTTCCTTGAAAGAAAGAGCCGGGGCGTGGGGATACCAAAATGACACATTGTTTACTTGTGCCTGAGGTTGTCTCAGAAAACCATGTTGACGACGTAAAAGTTTCTATTTTATTTACGAAGAAAACCTGCAAATCAGATCAATAGGAAAAAAACATCAACAAACCTGAATATTCAACAGAGAGCAAGAGAAGAAGACAGCTACAATATGGTGATGTAACAACTCACCGATGAAAAGAGTAAGCACGCAGTCCCCCCCTGACGCACATCCTACGCAGCAGCAGATGAGTACTTGTAAACAGATTCCCTTTTACTGACAACAACAAGGTGTTCTTTTATATCCTTTCCCCTATTCGGTAAATGCCTATACCGGACATACTTTCTCTGACGCATTTGATGCTAGATTAAAAAAAGGGAACTAGAAATCAAGCCACACCTAATCTGCCCGTACGTAAAATCATGATGCTCACTCATTATCAATCTGTGTCTGAATCAATGGATAGGTATAATCTTGGTCGCACTGACCGGGGCTGACGTGGAAATGAGAAAGGGCTTGCAGATTTCTGCTGATTTGTAGTCGTCCTATCAGACCTCTCTTCATTTGAACTCGGAAGCAATGATGCTGCGTTAAGGAAGAAAAAGCACATGTCAGCACCAATACAAAAAAAGGTAAATATGCAGGGCAGGATGGAAGGATGATATCATTAATCATTGGTTTAGGTCATTCGCCTAGGATTTCCTAATTGGTGGTCGTCGAATTATAAGCAACGCCCACATATACATGGATTGTTTGCATGAAACCTACATCTACACCCTACTGACACATCAGTGTTTTTAATGCGAATAATATAGCAAACCATAACATCTAAGAAGGAAGAGAGTAACTGAGGACTCCAACCTACCCTCCTTAGACACAGACTCATGTCCTGCATCCAAACCATTTGTGGCTGCCGACCGATCATGACCAACACCGTCACCAACCCTAAGAGATATCCAGTCCTCCTCGCGTATACCGTTTGTCGAAACAGACGGGTCTCTCGCATCAGTCGGTGCCGATGAAGCAGTGGGATGAGTAGGAAGGAAAATTTGCAGAGAAGGGTCATCTTCACCAATCGTTAAGGAATTATCAATCAAGACACCATTAATATTGGTGTCAGAATGACAAATAGACTCTGAAATTTGTGTTGCAGAACCTAAAGTTGTATCTGGAGCCAACAAGAAGCCACCATTAGTGGACATGGGACAGTTAATAGAAGTTCGCTGAACATCTTCTAAAGAATCTGAGACATCCGTCTCAGTACCAAAAAACTGAAACCCAGGGCCAGCATGAGTACAAGAGGCCACTGATGGCCAAAGAGGCATCTCAAACTCATCTCCATTACTATTTAAAAGATCTAAAGCACTGTCACTAATAAGACCTGGATCTTCAGGATAAGAGACTGGAACTCCAAGAGAAGGAACAGAGAAAGAAGTACCACAGGCATTACTCTGACCTGTTTCAAAGACAGCTCCATGAGAAATAGGATTTTCCATCTCTTCATCTGAGTCACTGAGAATGATGATATCTGCATTTCCTACAGGAACAGAGGCAACATGGTTGGGAACTCCATAGGCCGAGTCAAAGTTAGGAGAAACAGAATCAAGCTCATTGCCCTTGTTGGCCAGGAAATCAAAATGCCCACCAGCATTTCGATCTTCAACGTCTCTACCACTTCCAGTAGCACTGCTGCTCCTAAGAATGCCTCTTCCGCTATGAATATCGTATTTCTCTTCTAGCTGACTTCCAGGAGAGAGTGTTAGCAATTCAGGTTTCTTAACTTCCCATGTCCCGTTTGAATTCTTCTTGATTCCTAATTTAAAAGGGCTTTGTCCTTCCAAAGATCCATCATGTTTGATCTGCTTTGAGTTCTCCAAGTCAGGTTTAGTGTTTTTGCCTGTCTCAACGCAAAGAGTACCATCAGGGAAGTGCCACTGTGCAAGATCCAAATGCTCTCTGTCATTTTTCGCACGCCAAGAACCATCTGGCTTGACGTCTATCTCAGTAACATCTTCTCCACAACAACCCATCTGACAAACCATGAAATGACAGTGAAATATATTATGTTATAGACACACAAGTGGCCTGGATGAAATCTGAAAAGAAAAAACAGGAGATCGGGAGTAAGCAGTACCATGGCTGTGATGCGATTGAAATACGGGTCAATGATCATATGCTCCAAGGTGTAGTTTTTGAGGCAAATGGGGCACTGCCACTGGAAATAAAGTAGGCTTATTCAGCTCTTAACAACAAGACAAGTACAGAGATGGGAAAAAAGCAACCAATTATATTGCTTACCTTCCTAGACCGTTGGTTGAGTTCTACAAAAGTTTCAAGGTCAAAACAGCCCATGTGAATACAAGGTTTGAACCTTCCCGCAATCTTGATTCTGGAACCACTCATCTGCCATATCCAAACACGTAAGCAGTTATACAATTGTTATATATCCACTTGAATATAGTCTATAAGTTAGGTAATTTAGAAAAGTCCATTAACGAACCAAAACATAAGATTATACTACTCAACTCCGTCCTTAAATAAGTCAGTCTTTACCTATTTGCACAATTCTTAAGGAAACAAGGAAAAATGATAATTTTTAAGTTTATTTCCATCTATATCCTTATGTTTGAGGATCTAAGAAAATTTAGAAGTGGCATATCTCCCAAACTACGGAGCGTAAATTCGTACATTGTTTATCGTTGGAGAACATTTTAAAGGACCTATGCAACGAGTATAAACATGCCTATCAAATTATATACATTCCGCAGAGTAAATTTATGAACACTAATTGTTGAAAAGGGTTGTTTTAGATGTATATTTATATATAAAGGAAAAGCATCACTTAATTTGGGACAAACATAAAAAAGGAAAAGGATCACTTATTTAGGGACGGAGGGAGTATTACTTACAGGACAACGCAAGTTGACAGTAACTGAATCTGCAACAACTTCCAGATCACTATCACTATCTGCATTTTCCACATCATTACCACCCCCTATGCAACGGCAAACACGGGCATGTGCATCTTCAAAACGCTCACCATCCAGTTCTTTTGGTATCAAGTTGAGAACCTAATGAAACGTATAATAGTTAATTAACCACTCGACTGAAGATGGAAACTTTCTTAAAGGTCGCAAGCAGTTAACCCTTTACTTGTACCATAGTACTCCCCGTATCAATTTAAGTGATATCTGCGGGGCGCGGCCCCAGGTGGGGGTATGTTTATGTATCAATTTATGTGATACTTCCACATTTTTACCAAAAGTTCTAACAGAAGTTTATCTCAAACATTATACTTCTAGGAAATTAACAAACATTCCAAGGAAATTGTTAACATGGATATAAAGGAGAAAAAAAAATCTCACTATTTCTTAATCTGTATGCAACACCCAAAAGTATCACTTGATATGGAGGGAGTATCATTTAGGGTCATGCCCAAAACAAAAACCATACCTGGTTAACTGTTCGCCGCTTTGCAATTCTGACCCCCAAGCAGAAAATGCGAGCATCACATCCTGTTAAAGAGATCTTATTCATCCCCTCCCTCGTACATGTCGTAATCTAACAAGAAAGAAGATGTTGTCAGGATAACCCTAATGAAGAAACTAACTACCTGCAAGCCTAACACCGACTTATCAAGGTTGGAAAGAGTTATTCGACATTACTAGCCAGTGGTTAAAAGGAAGATACACAAAAACTATCACCAAAGCAAGGAAATATAAGATGTTACAGAAACTTAAGAAAGGAAGGGACTTACTGCAGGACCATCATCACGACCATTAGCTCCTAACAACTGAGAGCCTGGTCTATTGATACTCCGAACTGGCACACCTGTGAATGCAATGTAATATGAAGTATGGCCACTGAGTGAAGAACATACAGCAGGCCTAATGCAACCAGGGCTTCTGAGACACAGAAGGCTGACGCAAAACCATGTCCGGAAAAACTAACACAGTTGAATGAAATTTTTACAGAATCATTCAAATTAATCAGTGAATATGTTGACAATAACAGCATCAAAAAGAGAGCACATACCATTAACCTGCAGATCTGAAAATTGGGGCCAATGCATCCTAAATATAACTTTATCATTCAGAAGCATACACCAGGCCTGAAGTAAAAGTGTAACATCATCCATGAATTCCCAGCCCATTGCAGAAATTTTCAATGGCAAACCATATTTTCTCAAGTAAAGTGGAATACCAACACCAAAAGAAATAAAATAGAAATCAACCTGCACATCATATTCGGGTTTCTGTACCATATCTCTGTCTGCCCGTGTCAGTTGAAATGTCTTTTCTACATTCTGCATTGGATTTGTCCTGCAACACATTGCAGATTCTTTATAAGATAATAATTCTGCATGTTCAGCAGTAATTTCACAAAATAAAAAAAGGTGTACGCACAAACGAAGACAAATAACAGACATGTTATCTACACAAGTGTGTGCGCGTCTTAGTGAGGACGGTCTCTCCCCATATGGATCACCTTTAGAAAAAGCAAACAACACATTGCCCAATTTACTTATCAATAGCTAATTTCTAGTTTGGAATTGCTACCAATTCTATAGGTTTCACCATGACTTGGAGTTCTCAAAATCATACGATCAAAATACAGAATATGACGAGTAATGACCACAAGACATGTAATATGTAACAAGAATATAGCAACCCCATCTCCATAAAAATTCCAGTTCAGACATCAGTAGAAATATAACAAAAGATTAAAGTAAATCCACTCACCCATCAGTTGGAATACTCAAAGCAGTCAACTTTATAGGAGGTAGTGGATATGTGACGGTCAGCCAAAACCTGCTTATTGAGAAAACTTAGCACATTCAGAAAACTAATCACCATCAAAGTGAAGAACTAAGGAACACTACCTTGCTTGGATCATCAGAACCATGTAACAAACAAACCCTACCAGAAATCAAATGGGATGTTTGCCACAGGCAGATCACATACAACCAGCGATATGAGCACACTAAAAACACAGTATAAAATAGGCTACGGCAAAAAGCTGACAAAATGTAAGCCGTTGGTACATACGGGTCAGCACGATTGATACGACATATTTCACAATAAAATTGTGGTGGAATTGGTGGCACACCCTCCGTGGGTTTATCTGGAATAACAACACAACCAATATGTTGCCATACTTGACATCGTGGATCCTCACACTGAAATAAGAGACACCAGTCACTAATAAGCAAAAGGAGATTGAAGATAAATTGGTAAAAGCGATTAATATAGCTCTAGCATGTGAGGTTACTCGGATACAATCTAGATATAACACGGAATATACATGGATGAAGCATCCAATATGGATACTACATCCATTTGAAGTATCCAGGTAACTATAGAAGAGGTACAGCAACCTGGAATAGAATTTAAGATCTAAACGATCAACATCAGTCACTAAATGAAATACATAAACATATTACCTGAATCATCGACTCAGTTTGAAACGAGCTTCCACAAGGGCACTGAACCCTTACATCTATTTTACGAGAGTCAACAACTTCATCCTTAAACTTTGCGGTGTCAAATGATGAATCACTCTGTCCTTTAGAGGCTAAATCAGTAGCCCCGGAATGCTGCATTTTTCTGCAAGGAGGAGAAAGATAAATAAGTTTGCGTTGAATGTATCTTAGCTAGCATAAGAATACATGGAACAATGTGGTAGGAAAATGGATAGCATAGTCAAGTCATTACTGCAATTTTTCATATATAAAGACATACATTTCCAATACAAATAAAAACTCAACAAGTTCCACTTTCTTATCTTGTTATCATCATATAAGGCTATCGGAGAGAGGATCACCTGTAAGTATCCTCAATTATTTTGGCAATCCCTTCTTTCCCAACTGAGTTCTTCTTGGAGTTGGTAACTGCACAAGGGTAAATATAAATAACATAGACTCTTAATCCACTGTTCACACAGTCCAGAAACTGCTAGAGTATGTAGTGGAAAACCTGCCTAACAGCATCAGCAGAGGGAATAGATGTTAGGTTAAAATCCGATCTCACTCTCTTAAAATAACTGGCAAGGATAAAGACCATTCTAAGTAATATGCATAGTACTATAGTCTATACTAGCTCCCTATTATTTATTTTTTCCTAATCTGGCCAACACCAACATAACTTCATCCTTTTCGAATCATTTGCATCTTCTTCGTCCAACTCACTCAGAAAAATAGACAAGGTCAACATAAAAAGGAAAACGAAACTTAAAAGAAATAAACCGTTGGGTGTGAGTAGCTCCCAACTCAGAACTAATGCTGAAACCAATACCCTTGTAGAGCCCCATCATAAATGGTTTAAAGTTTCTCAAAGAGTATTCATGAAAGCAAACATTTGTTTAAAAATGTAAATAGGACGTTGGCAGTCTGGAGGTGTAGCTATACGCCCAAACAATGTGTTTAAAAAAAAAAAAAAGATGATGATGTAATATGTAAAAAATGCATCTGTCAAACAACAATTGAGATAAACCAATCACCTTGATCATCTGTAAGGGCAGCTAAAATTCTGTCCATTAAGTCCTGCTTTCTTCCTTGCTTTCCATGACCTAGCTGGGTGAGAACATCCTTTAGCTCTTTAACCCGAAAATATCCCAACTTGTCCTGCAACAAAACACATCGTAACAATCAAATACCTATTTGTCAAAACAACTAATAGCATTTTCCTTATTCCAAAGGACTAGTTTCATGTTATCCAGCTTTGTCGCCTTTCACTATGTACCTCTAAATACAAGCACCTAAAACATAATCTACGTATCTAACACTTAAGAAAACAAAGAATATAAATGCTTCCCACATTTTGAATGACTAGTTCAGTTAATTAAGTTTATCAAAGCCTAGAAATTTAAAGTTTAAGTGTCACAGTAACTGCAGAATGTAAACAACATAAACAGTAAATATACCTTACAACTTGATACCAAATCCATTGTTTGGAGTTTCCAGAGAGAGCAGAATCAGAGTTGTAGAGATCAAAATCCAGCTGAAGCTTTAAGTTGACTACCAACTTAAATAAGTAAACCAAGTTGAGCTGCAAACATGAATGATTCCAAGTTAGGTTAAACAAACCAAAAACATGAAAAAAATAAAGACCATGAAATGTGGATCATGAAAACCCTTGAATGAGTATAACCTATCAACGAAAAAATCAACAATCTTAAAAACCCTAATATGTGATGAACAAATACCTTCAAATAAATAGATTAGGAAGAAATAAAAAGCGTTTGAGAGTGAGAAAGATTTTAGGTTTGATACTTGAGAAACATTCTTCCTCTCCTCTTTTCTTCTTCTATTGTATATTTCTCCTCCTCTTTCGTTTTGTAAACATAGCCGGAATAGCAAAATCTACACTCCCAAAAATCACGATGAAATTCCCGGACGTAACTGGTTTGTATCAAATATAGTTTAATTCGTCCGATCACGTCCGGGTCTGATAACGTATTGTACTGTGGAACGTGGCAAATGAGGTCTCAATTTCCGACGCGCAGCAAGGACTCACGAACAACAAATGCACACGGTTGTCACTTTTAGCACTTGAGTTTTGTGGGACATGTAAGATCAACACTTTCGTTTATTGTTTTCTTTTTTTCCCTGGGGCCATGCTCTGCGGTATGGCATGCCGATATGGTATTAGGAGCCGCTAACGGACCCGATATGGTTATACAATTAGATATCTGCGACTGCGTATGCTGCATTACTTGACTAGTAAGTACCAGGAGTATCAGTATGTGCTCGAGTTTGTTAGTTTCATTGTCATCGAGAAGCCTTAGTCTGTCTTCGGAAATCTGAACACTAAAGATCATATGATATAATGATCACAATCAATATTCCCAATGCAAAAACAGGTAGCAAAGATGAAAACAATGCAGTGTGATATAGTAAATTGACAATACGAGGATGTAAATGCATAAACATAGACGACACATAATTTTATGAAGATTGGCTATGCCTATTCCACGGGATATTGTGTTTGATTTTCACAAAGATGAAAGAGATGTTACAATCAATGTAACTGAAGTCAAATGACTTTTATAACCTGGTTATGTTGGGGTCCACAAGAATTATTTTAGCCCTATTCAATTTTAGGTGTCTAATTAACAATTATAAAAAATAGTCATTAATTATCCTTAACACTTAAATCAAAATATAAATATTAAAATCTACTCTCGTTTTACTACATTCCAAAATCAAAAACAAAACTAAAAAAATAATTTATTTTCATCTCACTTTCCAAATTCTAAAAACCATAACCCTAACTTTTTCCAAAAACAAAATCTCATCATCTGGAGTGAACTATAAGGTAAATCTCTATAAATTCTTTCTTATAATAGCATTTGTGATAGATCCTTGTGTACAAATCTTCGCTTTCGTGAATCAAATTCCTGATTTTTCCAAAGTCTTTGGAGATCCATCGTATCCATCGATTCTGATTGTGTTCTTCATAAGCATAAAGAACATGCAGCAGAATAATTGGATACGACGGATCCACAACCAACGATTCTCGTTTCATATTCATCGTACATAGTTACCGTTACCAGAATCGTTGGATACGGCAGATCATATACAATAGTTCTACTTTTCTTTTCTTTTTTTTTACTTTTTTTATACTGAAATCGTTGGATAAGACATCTTATTATCCACTGATTCTTGTTTTTTATTTTATTTTTACTTTTTCTATATTGGAATCGTTGGATAAACACCTGATTATCTATTGATTCCCTTGCTTTCATGTTTTTACTACTACCTGATGAGAATCATTGGTTACTCCAGACCATATCTAACGATTTTGGATATGAAATTTTTTGGGATGTAGAAGTAAGAAGAACCGGTATCTAAAATGTTAGTTAACCAACAATTCTGCCTTTGTGTTTTTCTATTAGCTTTTGCAGTTAGAATCGCTGGATAATGATGGTCTTGTCCAGTGATTCTAGTTTGGTGTTTTTTCTGATAGCTTTTACAGTTAGAATCGGTGGATAATGATGGTTTTATCCAACGATTCTATTTTTTTCATCACATACAAAAAAATTGTTAGTGGTTGAACTAGAGATTATCGATTGCTTGAACCACTAGTAGTTATGTGATATTAAATTTTTTGGTAATTGTGGATTGAATTTTTTGTTGTTCGATTTGTTTATTTGTATAACCGTTATGGATGACCGTAAAAGAGATTATGGTCCAACAAGACAATGTGATATTGATAGGAATCTAGAGAAAAAGGTTGTATACGACCTCTGCTGCCCCAGCCAGACCAAACTGGAAGAAGTCATAGAACTCCTGCATATGTTGGCAATGGAGGAGCTTGAGGAGGTGATTTAAATAACATCCGTCTTAAGAAAGGATATTTCTAATTGGAGAGCCCAAGATAAAATATTTGAAGAGGATGTTACTGCTGATGGTGGAGATGATTGTGTCGCTCCTCCTGCGGATGATACCTAATACATGTTCTTAAAACTTGTTGGATATTTGTGTTGTTTTATTCGAATACTTATTTTTATTTTTATTTTGGATGGATGGATGAACTTATGGTTTAATAGGTTATATGAATGGTTTGAAGTTTGTTATTCGTTGTTACGTTAAATGATTGGTGGTAAAGAATATCAAATTTTTACAATTGTGATATATAATCGGTGGACAAAACACTTATGTATCCAACGATTCTGACTGACTCTCTAGTAAATGTGAATCAGAATTGGTCCATAAGTATGTGTCGTATCCACCGATTCTGAGTAACTCATTTTTTTTCCTGTAATTTCTTTTATTTAAAAAAAATCCAACAGGAATTCAAAGTAACCAAAAAGCAAATCCATTCCATTTAAGATAATGGTTGTTCAATATATGAAAGCTACAAACCATGGGCATCTGATAGTTCCTTTGTTAACAAAATCCAAATACTTAGTTCAACTCGATTGTACCCTTGATTTGTTCCAGCTCCACCAATTCATCCCAAAGTTTCATGTTGGGCTCGTATTTTTTCAGTCATTCCTTAAAGGTGTTGTTGGTGAAACCTGGAAACAAGTGAACCTACACAGTGGAGGTAATGGACAATATTCGTGTAGCCTAAGACCGATAAAATGTATGTTGTTAATGTTGACTATAAAAATTCTTCGATCTTTAAGCGATTCATCACATTTTGTCCTCTTTGGTGTTAAGGTAAGAGATGCTCTCTGACCAACACAATGAACAACACAACTCTATGTATCCGCCAAGAGATGGCCACATCGAGGTATGGCCATCTAATGCTTATTGGAAATTGGTTCATCCCCCTCCGGCCCTTGAACACGAGCAACCAAATTGTCCAACTCAACTTCTTTATCTTCCATTGTACCTTCCCTTATCATCGAGATGTAAAATTCCTTGATCTTCTTGTAGTCGTAGGCCATCATCTTTCTAAAATATTGGCATTGAGTTAGGTTCTCCTCATCCGCCAAACTTAAATGGTCTATTTGTTCGGACGCAATATGAAATCCACAATTTTCATCCACATCCACGTCGTCGGTAGATAACACGTAGGGAAAAATGATTGAAGGGAGTTTCGTAAGATACTCATGGAATATCGTATAACACATTCGATGGGGTCTACCCCACATATACCTATATGTTACTTGATAACCAATTACTTTTCTTATAGTCAACGTCTCTTGCAGGGAAACCATGGACCCCGTTTTCCTTGCTTCCCCTTTTAGTCGTACTCGTCTTGTGCTCGCTTGACTTTCTTGCGAAGGGACGATAAGAAATTTTTAGTTGCCTTGTGTTGCATTTGCTTGACTTTCTTTCTTTGGTGCGATCAAAATGATCGAATCCTTTTGATCCTTTGACTTGACTTGTTTGCCACTTGGTCCACTTTTTTGCTTCTTCGGGCGATCCTTTTTTTTTTGAGCCGGAACATCTTCATACATAGCCTAGTATGCTCATGCCGTGAAGGAAATCTTTGGCTACCCATCGCCCCCTTGTACTCTTTCATTTCTTGCTTCCTATCCACTTTGGTAGGTGGTCTACCCGTCGGTGGTAGCTTAGTTGGTTCTTCAACCGGTTGCATATGTGGGCGAACGACGAGGATCAAGTCGTGCATCAAAGTTTACCGTTGTAAATTGTTCTTGTTTGAGTAGCCCTCGATTATTTTTCTCCCAATATCTGTGTCTACAAATGATTCACTGGCATTTTCCATGGGGCTTGGTGTGAAAGTAAGTTGCTTACAAAAAGGATCGATGAGCTCAGACGGAATCCCTTGGGGTGACTAGCAATCATATGACGACACGGGATCCCCATGAACGTCATCGTATTACAAAAACAAACAATCTTCTTTCTTCTGTACTCGTTATCCTCAAAATACTTATAATCATTTATCATATAATGGATAGCCCAATACGATACCCTATAAGAAATACCCCTTAGCAACGTACTGTAATCGGAGTACGTGGTCATAACTTTCATCTTACTCTCTTCCAGCTGATCTAAATCTTGTCGATATTCTCAATGGTGTATTGATGGTAGCTTCTTGTACCGTAACCATATTATTTTGACTCCCCCGAGGTAGTTTTTCAATCGTCCATGAGAATCTTCCGCTATACTTGTCGCCTCATTCTTGTAATACATATGTTGGTTGGTATACGCGTACATAAACTTTTCTTTGTGCGGCTCCAACAATTGCTTTATGCAATAAACCACCGCTTTCTCAGCAAACTTTGTCCAAACAAATTTGAAACTATCTAGATTAGATTTGTACTCTACCTCGGACATCGAATGTACCATTAAATCCCAATAATGTTGAAAAACTTTCCATTTCACTTTATTATCTTCGTACTCTTTGGTCATTCTCTTCTTTTATTCCTCTCGTTCCTCCCGAGTTAGTTTCATAAGACGATCATCTTCAGACTTCTCACGTGCACTACCTTTTTGTGGTTTTGGCCTCTGGATATGACCCTTGCAATACGTTCTGATGTTGCATTATATGTGCCATGTACAAAGAAATTGTTTAGCATCCGGGGAAACCACCTTTATTGCATTCATTAGTAATTGATCCTTATCAGTCACTATGATCCTAGGCATTTGATTGCTATGGTAAATCTCTTTCAAGGTTTCCAACATCCAAATAAAACTCACCCCATTCTCCCGATCCATAAAACCCCATGCCACAAAGAAAGTTTGTTTGTCTGAAGTATGGCTACATATGTTTAGAAACGACATGTTGTACTTGTTTGTTTTGTAAGTGCAATCTATCAACAAAACTTGATAGAAGCATTGAGACAATTGGATCATCTTCGGATGCGCCACGAAAATACAAGTCACTTTGCCGTACACTACCTGGTTCTTCAATGTGTAGTTATGTTATTCGGCTAACCACTGATATTGTTCCATAACCTATCTACCATCCTATTTCTTCCTCATGATGCTTGCTTTTGCCGCCTAGATTTGCCACAAAGTGGAGAAGTTTTTAGAATCATCCTCATTGATCTTCCTAAGGATATTAATTGGTGTAGTTGCCTTCATCGACTTTACCGTTATTTTTTGATGTGGTTTTAACCCACAAACGGCAACATGTCTAATAAGAGATTCCGGATCATCATGATTGTGACAACCCTTCATCACTTTACAAAGCTTATATACACCATCGCGTCTATGCACTATAATCTTAAACTGGCACCCATGCTTCTTTGATTTAGTAATGTAGACCCTCTGCGTGTTATTCACATATGGTTTGTCCTTTGCCCAGTGACTTTAAATCTTGCCACTTCTCTCGCAGACAATTTTCAAATGATCATTCTTCGAACGTTTTCCTAAGAATAATGTTTGTTTGATATCTATTCCTTTGTCCATAAACAATCGATTTGCATCGTCTCTCTTTTCCCATACCAAATCAGTTTAGTAGTGGTCAAAAGTATCAGGTCCCATCTGAGACACGGGTTCAAGTTGATCGTCGTAGAGTGTTTCAACAATCTACAATATATATCGAAGAAATTAGGCTAATAAAATCGATGGACACGGGACAATCGTGCCTAACGATTCCACAGAATCGGCCTTTATGTCATTCCATATCGACCGATTCTTCCTTGTCTAATTTTTGGAAAAAAATCCCCAAAAGAAAGAATCGACACACTTGAACTTACTTTGAAAAAAAAAAAACTCTACTCTAATTCTTACCATTTAATACTAACTATAATCCAATTTAATCGTCAACTAAGTTTAACTAACATTTGAATTGATTAATACTAATCAAGCATATTAGTTAATAACATAAATAGTTGGATAAGGGATTTTGACCCTATTTTAACTTTTAGTGGTAAGGCCAAAATATAGCCATGTTTTATAAAGGGAAAGGGGAAAGACTACAAGTATCTATCACTATCTCTCTCATACCTTTCTATCTAGTTTTTACAGCCCTTAAGCCTTTGATGGAGCTGAGTACTTATGGAGTTAAATATGGGTCTCGCACTTTTTTGAGTTGTCTTGTATTTTTCCTGCACCATTTATTGCGGGTAGATTATTTGTTGGTCGTGCCCTATGTTGCATTGGTGTGGATAACCTATGTGATGCGTATCCATTTCTTCGTCGATCCGCTTATTGTTTGACATGTGCACTCTATTCATCGCGTTGGTGTGGGTAATATATGTGTTGCATGTCCACTTATTCGTCGATCCACTTATTGTTTGCCACGTGTACTATGTCCATCGCATTTACTGTTGGGTAGGTAGTCTTATCCCATGCTAGATAGTTGTCTCTTTGTCGTATCTAATCAATGTCAGTGAAGACCACATATGTCTGTACATTTTGAATCCGTCTCGAGATGAGATAAAGTCAATTTGATTTTGATCTGGTGTGTCTCATATGCATCATATACTGATCTCTCCTAGTACAAATGATTCCATATGTATGGTGATGATTTTATTCCATATGATTATGTTCCCATGTACCATGACTTGGCATGCATACTACCTCTTCTAATGTCGATCTTGAGGAAAATAAGCTTGAAGAAATCAATCTCTTCTAGTGGAGAGGGTAATGGTGAATATGCTGAAGATGAATATGGAGAAGGTTCACTGAATGTGTATTGATTGCCGCTTGAGTAGGTAGGATAAGTCTCGGAAGGATTGTTGACACTAAGCCATATCCTTTTTCTGCAACATTTTGACTTCTCAATTTGCAACGTAAATAGATATTGCAAAGTGTGCTACGAAAACATACGTTGCATAGTTGGATATCCATCGCTCTACTTACGAATTCTCATATTAAATAAGCAACGTCTTTTGAACGCTTATATAAGTTGTAAATCATGCAATATTGTTATATAAAATTAATACAAGGGTTTTTAGCAATGATTTTTTTTGTTTCTATTTTATCTATTTCGTTTATTAATCTTGAAACAACTTATAAACTCGTTTTTCTCTATCTCTTTCAACACTCCTTTTATCTGCAGGGAGAAGAACTCTAGATCTGCTATGATTTCACCACGAAACCAGAAATCAAGATCTTTACTTCTAAACCTTGATACTCTAAACAAAACCCATACCAGATAACTAGATCTATAAACCCAAACTTTGGAATTTTTGCACTCCCAGAAAAAAATTGTACCTGAAATCGAAAACCTATATACTAGAAATCTGATAGGTAATTATGCTTCCAACAGTTGGTCTATCATCAGGTATATATCCTAACTTTGTTGCTTATTTTTATCGTATTTGATTTTGGTAAAGATTTTTCATTCTTTTCTCTTCTTCTGGGTGTGGTGTTGGTTGGTGGTCAATGGTTTTGGATATATATATATATCTTCTTTTTCGGTGCTGTTGACTGCAACTAATTCAACTATTTCAACGAAAATCTTTGTTCGTTTTTCTCTTAAATCTCTAAATCAATGGCATTCGATGGTATTCTATTGGGTATGGGTAATCTCTTCTTGATATCTCTGTTGTTGTTGTTGATGAACCTTTCTTTGAGGAGTAATTCCCTCATCTCCCTCTATTTTTCAAATGTTTGTGAGGATATAATTAGATTGATTTTGTTTGTATTTCTATGTATTAACCATGATTTTTTTTCAGATCGGAAACTGGTTCATGTTTCTGTTTAATTTTGTAAAGTATATAGATAGATTTATTTTTTGCAGATAAAATAATTGATGACTAAGCAAACCTTGTTTTAACAGATAGATCTTAGTTTGATAAGTCTAGATCTACTTGTTTTATTGATATTTGTTAATGTTTCAGATCGTTTCAGCTGATTAATACTGTTTTGTTATGCTGAAAATTGTTTAAATTTTTTTATGAGAATGGATCAGATGAAAATTTCAGAACAAAAAGCATCTCTGTTTTTTTTTTCTCTTTTCATGGATCTGAGATTATAGATTTACTTGTATTAGATTTCCTTGTATGAGGTTTATGATAGATCAAGTTGTATGTAGGTTTATGAGTAATCTAAGATTTTAACTTTGGTTATTTTCCCTGACAAATGCGACATCAAGTTGAACAATGTTGTCCTTGCAGAGGAAAAGCATGTGGCTAAGTAAATTTGTATGTTGGAGGATGGTTGGTGTTGGTTTTTCTTTTGATCCATACTTATATGCTTATAATATTCAGAGAAAGTTGATTTTGTCTCTTGGGTCATGTCTAATCCTTCCTACTTAGAAGTAAATTGCTGCCATAATCAGTGTCACTATTCAGTCCTTTAGATATGCGTTCAGTTTAATGATTGGTAACGGAAAAAGAGTGAAAGTTGAAAATACTTAGTTACAGAAGACAGGGGAATGCTGTTTCTTACTGATAACAATATAAGAACACACTGGGTGTATAGAGAAGCGTAGTTTCATTCAAATCATACAGTAGTCGAGATAGGTGGAGCCATTTATTTATTTATTTTTATTTTTGCTAACTGCAGCTGAACTTTGATATGTCGTTGTTAGTTTATTAGCGTGTCTAGTCCTGTTTTTATTTGAGTTTCCTTATGACAGAAAATGATGTAAGGGAACCAACTGTACAGAATTAAATAGTCAATTATTTTTTTATGGTGTCTTCTTACATGATCAAGTTAATATGTCTTTATGTTTTATACTTCCAAACCGGAAGCACAGATTAGTGGTGGGTCATGGATAAGTGACCTTGTGTTATGCATATAGATCTTTGCAGATATGATGATGATTGTCTTGAGGCATTTTACATGACTTAAACCTTACATTTTGGGTTATCAGTCATTTGCAGAGTCTCGTTTTTATGCTCTTTTCGTCCGGACGTAGCATTGGCAGATGAACCGGAGCTCTACCCGTTAAGCTATTGATGGACACCTTCGGCTTGCTAGTCATGTTTGCTCAAAATATTGAACAACAACAATTTTTGAGACCAACCGTAAGTGAAACTTTAGGGATGAATCTCTTTCTTCATAACTGTGTAATCTTGAAGGGTGCTAAATTTGTGATATTCATCGGCAAATTGGCAGCTCTTTTAAACTCTTTTGGAATTTCTCTTGAGACCAAATTGGCAGCTCTTTTAAAGTGGTTGAGGTTGCTACAATGGGGCTGTTATTTATGAGGTTAGTTTCTTATCTTGATTGCTCAAACAGTTTTTTGCTAATTTTGCTATTTAGTCGTGTATCGTAAAAAACCAATTTTGATTTTAAAATTCCTTGTTTAGTTAATCAATTTGGTTACTCTAGTACTGTTGAGAGACTGTTATTTAGTTTGGTTGGCTTTTAGAAGTCGTTATAAGAAAAAACTTCACCATACAGACTTTTTGACTTGTAGAAGTCAAAATGTAATTTCTGAAGTTGTATCGAAACATAATGGTTTAAGCGGAGGAGAAGAAACGTAAAAGGGTTTCACTAGTAATGACGAGAAAACTGGGATCTGCCCAGCATGAGAATCAAATGGTTTGCTGTCAAATTGTAGTCTGCAGAAGCTTCTTTAACAACAGATTGGGCTCAAGTCCTGGAAGAGGGCATCTCAGAGGGGGAGAGCCTCCTAGTGCTCGGACCCTGTGGGGTTTTTGGGAAAGTAGCCAAGAGTGGGTGGTAGGTTAGTCCGGACTGGCTTGGTTTTGCTGGGAAAATGTTATGCTTAGTCAAGCCAACTTCATTGCAAATTGTGATTTTGAATACTTAGGGCTTGAGGAGACTAAAAAAGTGAGTTAAGGTAGGGTTTTTTTTGAGCTTAATGGTTTGATTTTCTTTAGATATTTGTGGGTGATTTTTTTTAGTGCACTGTGGCTCTTGTACAAAATTTAACGAAAACTTAACCTAGGATGTGCAGGCTGGGATAGTGGTGGTTAATTACTTAATCTTTTGGATACTGAGGAAATGCAGACAGCCTGTTACTTTTGATCCTTCCTTCCTTTCTGTTTCAGTTCTAAGTACAGTAGTATCACATTTTCTGTTTCTGTTTTGAAATACATAGTCTACTATTTCTTTTTTCTGGATGCTATACCCAGTCTCTTATTGCAAGATTAGTTGCCATATGTATTGAATGAAGTAAAGATGCAAGTGATTAACATAAGGTTTCCTTGTATATTTAGGTTCACTTGTGATCGTCTATCTTCATCAAGAACTGAGGAGGTTGGGATGCTGTAATAGTGTTGGTTCAAGTTTTTGTTTGAAAGGAAGATTGAGAATCCAGAGAGGGTGAAAGACTGATTTGATGGAAGAAGTTCAGAGGGCTCGTGCTGCCGAAATGGACATGTCGAAAGTCAATCATCTAGCGGCATTGAACTTAACTAGCGCAAGCCTATTATGTTTATCCTTTAATGTAACAAACTGGCCTCCATTCTCGAAGATCAGTACTATGGTATCTAACAGAACTTAAACTCATTTGATGTCCATTTTCATTTCACGACCATTTCATAGGTTTGCACTTGTAATAGCTTTATAACCATTTTTGTATGTTTTGGAATGAATTTTATCGACTCCATTTTGTGCGTAGTTAAAGTCAGAAAGCATATATGTTCTAAGGATCAATTATTGGGTTGCATGCAGCAGTGCAGGGATTCATAAATGCAATAATGGATTTTAAAATTTTTATTTATTTATTTTTACATATTTTGCAACGGATATAGTTGCTTAATTTCATGAATATGTTGCTTTAATTAAAAGGGAACATCGTTTTAAAATAATTTGAGCACGGACAAACGTTCCTTTAATTAACTTAAGCACATAAAAACATTGTTGCAAAAAACGTTGCTTAAATTTGCAACACCGTTTTTACAACTGATATTTACGTTGCTTAAATTCCGGGACGGAAATATCCGTTGCAAAATGGACGATTTGGCGTAGTGTGAAAGCACTCCAGATCGTACTCGCGGGAGAGAGGAGGGTAGTCGAAGTCTCTGAAAAATACACATATGCAATGCCACTGCATACACCGCGTCGGTACGATGATGTAGATTGTACCCATCTACTTCTCTTGGCCATGATGGTCAACAACATTTCTCTGCAACAAACTCTGAATTTCAACGGGGAGGTGATGTGTTGCTTCCCAGTAAGATGTTATTCGGGAAAGGTTCCCAGGTGATGCATCTGGTTCACAGTCTGATGGTAAAATTTTGGAAGTGGCTCTCCAACCTTTGTCTCTTATTATTGACGAGTGGGAGCTTCATTTAGAGGGCGATGATGACGATCATTCTAAGGATAACGTTGCTAATACTAACAATGTTAAAATGCATGAGGTATCCACTGATGGGGATTTCACGCTTCCCGGCATGTCTCCCATTTTCCATGAGAAAATATCTGATGCCTCATGTACTGTGTTCATTACATTTAATGTTGGGTATGTAGCCTTATCCACGCCAGAAAATTGTCTCTTTGTCATGTCTAAATAATGTCAATGAAGACCATATCTGTGCGTCCATTTTAAATTTGTCTCGAGATGAGTTAAAGTCCTTCTGGTTTTGATCAGATGTGTCGCATACACACCATATATTGCTCTCTCCTAGCTCCGATGATGCCACATGTATGGTGGTGATTTTACATGAAACATGTCCACTAATGAAATATCGATTTGCTTGGATGTTTAACAAAATCTATATAAAACAAAACATTGTATTACCATTGGGTTGGTACACTCCCAAATAAATTAGTACCCCACTTAGCAACGTTGTTCCGAAAATATAAAACTTTTTTTTTATGGAAAATAAAATTCTATTAATCAAGAAATGTAATACAGTAGGTTATCAACGTCTTTTTTTGATAGTTTATTACATAGTATAGAAGATTTCAGAACTTGTTGTTGGATATTTGCAGAGATATATTGGAGACTTTGAATTCTTGTCGCCTTTTCCGTTGAGTCCGCAGTTGTATTTTGTTTCCTGCTAATAAACTTTACCTTAGCTTGAGGAAGATTCTCCAAAATGGACGCAACTTTGTCTATCGTATTTTTTGCTTGCCAAGGGGCCTTCGTTTCTCTGTTATTTATAATATCCACCAGTTGTTTACAGTACGATGCTATAATAACACTTGAAAGAATATTATCCTTTAGCCATGTACTAGCGGGAGAATATGGTTCATCCTATAGGGCTGAGGAGGCCAACTGGAACCTGCTTCAATATGCATTGAAGCTTCTTGGTCTACTAAGTAAAGAAGGAAAACATAACCCATCGAATAGTCTGTCTCCTTGAAGGAAGCATGTGTGAACATAATCCAGTCTGTATCCCAAGTTGACCATGAGGGTTTAAAAGGACTTGAGGGTATGGATTTTATGGATTGAGAAGTTATTAATGAAGAAGAGAAGCTTGAATGTGATCTCTAATTTAGTCTAACAGTAATTTCGGATTAGGTTTTATCTTTTCGAATAATACAGAACACCTGTGTTTCCATATGAACCATAAAACGTTTGAAATTTTACTAGAAAAAGGGGAATACATTGGCGAAGAAATCCAACTTTCAACCCAATCACTTATAAACCCCATAGGAGATATAGAAATCAGAGATGCTAACGAGAGGGAGAACCAAATTTCTATGGAAAATGGGCAATCTAGGAACATATTAAATTTCGTTTCCGGCGTTTGGGAATTACCCAAAGAATACTCTGGGGAAATGGCCGAGACATAAGGAGAAAACGGGGAAATCCCATATGATCCAACATGTCTGACAAGTTGCATTATACGTCAACCCAAACCGAATGTTCCTCTCCAGGAATCCGAAAAGTTTGAGAGAGCTTTTTGGACTAGTTTCCAAAGAAATAACTTAATTCTTGGGATGACTTGGATATTCCAGATTTTTTCCAAGGAAAGTTTATATTTTTATTGATAAATTGGGAAGCAAAAAAGTTGTATATATTTTTAACTGGGAAGATGCCTGATTGGTGGTGTTTCCATCTAATAGTATTCGCTTTATTGAACTGGGGAGCAGTAAAAAAAAATTATTAACATATGCAGGGAATAGTTTATCTAACTTTGAATTTTCCCAATTACCTTCTGGGGTATTTAAATCTTTAACCAACTCTGGAATTGGCTCATCTTCGATTTGAAGTTTTTGAATGGCGGGTGAGTTAGGAATCCAGTCGTATTCCAAATCTTCGTAGATTTACCGTCCCTGACTTGCCAGATGTAATTATCTTTGAAAAAAAAGCTAATCCTTTTTGAATACTTGTCCATATCCAAGAAAGGTTTGATTTTTTTGTTTCAGGAGGGAACAAGGGAAATATTTTGCTTTTAGGAGTTGTGCCCAAAACTGATTTGGTTCCTGAATTAGATGGCTTGCCAGTTTTGTTAGCAACGCGACATTAAACTGGTGGTTTTTTTTTTATCCCCAGACCACCCTGAGATTTGGGTTTACATATGTTCTTCCAGGCTTTTAAGTAACCGCCTTTTCCTTTAGATTTATCTTTATTCCACCATATATCACGTTGAATACGGTCAAGTTGATCCAGAGTAGCTTTTGGAAGATCTAGGCACTGTATTTGGTAAGTGTGATAAGATTGAAGGATAAATTGAATTAACACTGTTCTCCCCGCTTGAGATAGAAGTTTCGATTTCCAGCCTTAAAGAGATGTGTAATACTTCTGAAGTAGAGGTTCGAAGTTTTCTTTGTGATTTTTATCGAAAAAAAAAGATGAGTTCCAAGATAACGATCATTTTTAGTCGTTAATGGTACTTTTATAATTTTTGCAATAATTTTCCCATGTTTTGGATGAATTTGAGGACTGAAATAAATCCCGTATTTTTGTAGATTGACCATTTGTCCGGTAATTTCTCTGAAATTTAAGAGAATTTCAAGGAGATTTTTAGCTTCTCCAAGGTCAGACCCAGTGAATAAAAAACAATCGTATGCGAAAAAAAGGTGAGATATCGTGGGAGATAGTTTATTAATATTAATTCCTGAATATTTTGTTCAGATGTAGATTTGCATAGAATCCTGGAGACAATTTCCATGCAAATGAGGACTAAGTAAAGGGAAAGAGGGTCACCTTGTCTAAGCCCTCTGGAAGTGGAGAAGTTTGGGCCCGGGGAGTCGTTGAGGAGGATGGAAAAAGAAACGCATTGCGTAATAAGGTTTACCCAAGACTTATCAAATCCAAAAGCCAGAAGAGCATGTTCTATAAAAGGCCATTCCACCCGATCAAAAGCTTTAGATATGTCTAGTTTGAGAGTGAGAAAATATTTTTTTTCTTTTGGTATCTTCATGTAGTGAAGGAGATGATGGGCAAAGATGATATTATTTGTAATTTGTCGCCCCGGAAGGAAATCATATTGGTTTGGCGAAATAATTTTTACAAGGAAAGGTTTAAGTCTATTTGCAATGATTTTGGAAATAATTTTATAGATAGAATTGCAAAGGCTTATCGGTCTGAAATCCGAAGGAATTTGAGAGGTAGGAGTTTTGGGAATCAACGATATGAAGTTGGAATTTAATTCAGGAGGGAGATGGCCGGTTTTAAAGAAATTCTAAACCGCGGAGGTAATATCTGGACCAAGAATATGCCAGTTCACTTTAATGAACCCTGGTTGAAAACCGTCCGGACCCGGAGCACCCCAGGGGTTCATTTTAGATAAGGTTTGCCAGATTAACTCATTAGAAGGAATTTCAACTAGAGATAAATTTTCAAGCTCGGAAATACACTGAGTTATGATATCAAAGAAGGAATGATTGTAGGGGTAAAGTTGAGTTTTACCAATTTGGGAAAAGTGATCAATAAGGAGATGGATGATTTGGTCTCTGTCAGAAAGCCAAATCCCAGAAGGTTCTTGAAGAGAGTGAATGGCATTAATTCTTTTCCTATTAGAAGCCGTTGCTTGGAAATATTCCGAATATTGATCAAACTCCTTGAAAAATTTGTCACGAGATAGTTGATGATAATAATCATTTCTAATTTCATATCACTTCTCTAATTCTTCTTGAAGCTCTCTGAGCTAATCTAACTGGGTATGACTCCTGACTTATAAAGACTTTCTATTTTTTTATTCAAAGAAATTATATTTTTATAAATGTTTCTGAAAGTATTACTATTCCAATGAGCTAGATCTGAGGAAAGGAGTCGCAACTTAGAAGAAAGGTTTTGTTCTTGAGAATTATCCGAGTAAAATCTCCATAAAGCATCAATGACAAAGTTTATGGATGGGTGGGTAAGCCAAGATCTAAGGCACCGGAAAGGTTTTTGTATTTTTTTTAGCTCAAGATTAGAATTGAAAAGAAGCGGAATGTGATCAGAACCTACTTTAGGTACATGTCGTACCTTAGTGTCCGGAAAATGTTGAATTCATTGGTACGAGACCAGCGCTCTATCAATTCTCTCGCTTATGTTTGCATCTCCTTTTTCGATTGTTTGACCATGTGAATGGATCTCCTTCATATCCTGCATCTTGCAAACCCCAAAAATCTATCATTTGAGAAATGAAAGATTTGTTGTTTGAGCTAGGTTTGTTCCCTCCTTGTTTTTCTACCGGGTCCATAATGAAATTTAAGCCCCCAATTATCACCTAAGGTTCTGAGATATTTTGACCTAGCTGAGATATATGTGACCACTAGATTAATTTATCATCATCCTCAATAGCACCATAAGCGCAGATTATCAAAACAGACTTATTATTAACCAATAATTTGAAGTGACACACATTGAGAGTAGACGAGATTAGTTCTAATTCTATGTTGTTGTGCCACGCAATTGCCACCCCTTTTTCTTTGCCCATAGAAGGAATAATAAACCAGTCATGGAATTTCAATTTTTGTAACAAAAATTCCATTTTAGAAGAAAAAGGTTTTAGTTTCTGGAAAAAAAATTATATGAGGGTTTTAAGATTGATAGAGAAAATTTAAGTGGTCCCTTGTCAGGAAAGAGCCAATGCCCTGCACATTCCACGACAAAACTTTCATAGTAAAAGAAGAACTGAATACTATGTTAACCAACGGCAAATCCAGAAACACAATTAAAATTAAATGATCAGGCTAAAAATTGCCCAGTTTAAGGAAAAAAAACTTATGAGTGTGTAAACACTATATAAATTACATCTTTATTACAGTTATTAGTTCTCTAGTTTATACAAAATAATGGTTTATTTGTGTTTTGAGACTTCTATAAGCTAAAAGGCATTAATCGGCGGTGAAATGATATAAAGACAACAAAAAATGGATGGTTTATTTGTGTTCTGAGACTTCTATAAGTTAAAAGGCATTAATCGGCGGTGAAATGATATAAAGACAACAAAAAATGGTCGGTCAACTCATTGCATGCTCCAATGGTCAAAAGGTCAAATATAGTCAATTTGGTTTGCTCGTGAGACAGGAAAATCAAGTCGTCACCAACTTGAATTTTGGACTTGGTAGTGCAGGTCCATTATCAACTCAAGTTTTACAGAAGTTGAGCAAGAGAAATCAGATTCATTTCTACTTATAGGATCCACTATATCTTTTGCTAGTACTATGCCACCTCGTGCTACATGCCTTCATATCCTCCCAAAGAAATATATACTCTTATATTCTCATACTAGAGCCGTTTTGGGAAGTTGAAAAGGCACTTTGAAGTAAATTTGGGAATAAAATATCGGATGAAATGGGTTCTTATTTAATACTACAAGTTAAACACCAGCTAACGTAGTGAAGACTTACCTATTAAGAAAGATTTTTTTTATTATTCCCAAGATAATATCTTTGGCCGTGATATAAAGAACGCGATATAGTTGTCCAGGCGTGGCCATTTAAAAAGGCGGACGTCAACATAAGAAGGGGAGGTCCGGACATCAGTAGTATAGTTTAGGTTTACTTTTTTTCATTTTCATCCTTTTAGTTCTTTGTTACATTACAATGAGTAGCTAGTTTTTTTATTAGGGCTAAAGATGAAATCCTATGATTTATACAAGATAATTTTTACTTATTTTTTATAATAATTTTGTTTGGTCCTTATTTTTGTTTTACCATGATAATAGTAATCTTCAAAGGTCCTTATGCTTGTTTTATTGATTTGTTTATAGAGATTAGGACTGCACAAAAACCGACCGGAACCGAAGGACCGAATTGGGACCGACAGAACCAAACCGGAACCGAACCAAAACTGAGGAGCTCGGGACGGGTACAGGTACAAAAAAGAGAACCGACTACACCCAATGCCAGGTACAGGTTCTACCTAGGAACCGACCGGAACCGAACCGAAGGTACCGAATGTTTTTAGTCGTCGATTAGATATTAGAATTTTAATCTCATCCGTCTGTTTTTAGGTTATGTTACTCTTCTGCAACGTTGTTTTCTCTTTGTAATTTGTATGATGATTATGTTCTTGCGACTGGTGAACATGTATTTATCTGTTTTTGGTGTTGTCTGCAACAATTGCAGAGTCTCACTAGGGTCGAAAACTGCTCTTCTTAAATGGACAATGTTTTTTTCTTCTTTATATATGCTCTTTATGCTGGTTTAACAATAACTGGTGCTGGTATGCAACCATTGCCGAGTCTCATAATGGTTGAAAACTGCTCATGTTAAATGAAGATTGTTTTTTAGATGTTTTATATGCTGGTATAACAATTGCAATATTATGAGTCTTGGAATCTTGCTAAAGAGTAAGCCAGGTTACTAAATCTTGAAACATATCAGAAATCTTTTTAAATAGTAAGTTTTTTTTTTTAATTTTCATTAGAAATCTTTTGTTTGAACAGAAATCTGTTCTTGCTCCGAAAGATTTTTTTTTAAATCTAAACAAGCCTCATTGATTAACATGTATTGAGTTAGTCGATCTGAGTGTTTGTATCTCAGAATAGAAATATAACTGCTGGAGAATGTTAAATAGCACAACAAAATTTCAATTTTATGAATAAATCAGACAAGTTGAACACTCATCCAAATTTCAATGAAATTGACAATATACACAACAACATGAGATTGATATAACTTGATAAGTTCTTTCTTCCATTTAATGTCAAAATATACAACTGATAGACTTCCTATGTAATCTATCCGTTTTCGGAAAACAGAGCAGTAGGGTAAGTTGAAAACAACTGATAGACTTCTTATGTAATCAATTACATTCATCTAAAAAAAAATACATGACCGGAACCGAACCGAACAGACGTGTACGGTTCCAGAACCTAACAGACGGGTACGGTTCCAGAACCGAACCGAGAGTTTAGGGTACAGGTACACGGGTAGAGAACCGACCATAGAGAGGTACTGGTACTCGGTTCTGCCAATAACCGAGCCGAACCGGCCTTTGTGCACCCCTAATAGAGATCATCATTTTAAGTGAAGATAAACTGTAAGTGTTTTGAAAACTTCAATATGGAGGTTATATCGTTTTATCTTCCAAGACGTAATTAGTCCTAAATCGTCTTGAGTCAATATTGAAGAATTTATAGAAAATGGTTTTAATATTTTGGTATGCATCATAGAAGTGGAATCTAAAGTCCTAGTTTTTCTCTATTTTATTTATTTATTTTACTAATTTTATTTACATTTACCAATTCATCTTTTTAGCATAATATTTATTTGATTGAAATTGACGATAGCAGATTATTAATCTTTATAAACGACCCGTACTTACATATTGTCTCGTCGACAGCCGTATTTTTACGGTACTTAATTTAAAATCACATCAAAAACCAAAGCTTAGTGCAAGATAAAGTCACATAATATAACCGGAAAGCGACAACAGTCAAAAAAAGATTGAGATGAAAGAACTAAACAAGATAAGATTATGGATGGATCTGAATGCTTGCAGTGCAATGAACAAAGCCGGTAAAAAAGGAATAAAGACGGATTAACACAGATAGAAGAGTTCTAGTAAAGATGAAGATGGAATGCGTAGATAAGAAAGGAAGCAGAACCAAAGAGAGTTCTAGGAACTTTGTAGCAACATTATCTAGAATATTGAAGAATGCACTATAAAACAAAGGATTACAGATTCACAAAATGAACACAGGCCACATCAAATGAGAATGATTACTTGAGACATGTAAAACCTTATCATGTATATTCTATCACAATATGAACATACATA
>JAJJMC010002939.1:4315082-4401290 GCA_023531435.1 Papaver californicum
TTCCTAAAGGTGGGAGAGAGTAGTGGGGGCTAATGGGGCTAATGGATTACATATATGCCTTTTTCCCCTTTATTTCAGCCCAATGAGAAAAAGTCTAACAAGACAGTCACAGAAACAACAATGAAATGGAAGTAGAGGATCACTATGAGGAGCCAAAATTGACTTGAAAATTCAAAAAGAAGTAGCTGAAAAAAACAACTTAAACACAAAAAGTACAAAGTACAGCTAAACAGAGAGCTTAAAAAAAAGAAAACAACTTAAATTGAAAATAAACTAACAAAATAGAGATGCAGATAATCAAACCACAGAAAAGGAAGCACCATAGGCCCTGACATCCACAGATATACAAAAGTTCTTCAATGAAGGTGTTTTCTGGGGATACTACATGGTTCAGAAGTTTCTTTGTAGAGCTAGACTCTGGTTCTAAATTGGGCTGAGAAGAACCTGAGGATTCCGAAGCTTGGGTCTCTGACGAAGAGCCTATCCTCTGAAAACTCCTTGTCTTACTGATAAATGGAGGCTGATTAATAGTATAAGGGATCTCACTCGCACAATTGTATACCAGTAAAAGTGTCTGTGGACCTCAGTGACGCACCCCCAGCCACCCCAAAAATTATAAATGTAATTCAAAAATCATTTTCTCATAGCTATTTTTTGGGAGAGAGAAAAAAACCCTTATAAATAAGATCCTTAGACCATGATACTATTTTAGCCCATCTAAATACTCAATCCTGATTCCGTCGCGTCCGCGGATCAATTTATCAGGAACTTCCATCATAAAAATCATTAGCAGTAAACCAAGGCTATCTTGGAATATTTCTTTTAGTATTATTGGGACGGTAAAGTTTAGTTGCAGCCTAATGTGTGGTTGATATTCGAGCACGTCAGGAACGAAGTTAAAAAAGTTTTTAAGTTAAGATTGTTTAAGAGGGGAAAAAGTTTACGTGAGCAATAACCCAGCAATGTTCACATCAAGAATTAAAGGCCAAAAAGAGGTACAATATGGTATTAGTATAAGAAGATTCTTTTTAGTGCACCATTTTATTGCTGTGTTTTATAATTTGTGTATCGGAGTTTTGGCAGAAGGCAGACTACTAGGACATTTGACACGCTCAGCAGGATGTTAAGCCACATCAAGAGTCACTCCTTAAAACACTCATCCTATGCTCATGACTCTGTGAGATTTACACCGATTCTCATCCAAATGTGGTAAAGCGGTATAGCTGTATAGCTTCTGATCCTTAGGGTGGCAGGACTGGTTATCCCTTCGACGGGTTCAGACTTCAGAATATCATAAACAACAAAACCAAACATTCGGCTTTTGAACCCGAAGCACAAACGAAGCTGGAGCCACCAATTTTCAAACACTTTGATGCATTAAATCACTGAAAAGATGATACAGTGTACAAAGAAAACATAGCTACAATAAGAACGGCGTTCTTTTTCTTCTTGCATCTACAAACTAACAAAGAACTTCCTCTCCCTTCTGCACTGCAAAGTAAACATATAATCTTAACTTATATACACAAACACAATACAGGGAAGATCTTGAGGGGAGGAGGTGTACTAACAATTGCCATGTAAAGGCACCTATAGTTATTTGTACATGCGTTTTGTTTCTCTATCAAGTAGGTCTGACCGGACATCCCTTCCCGAGTTTAGAACCAGAAGTTTCAGAGCCGGGGACAGTGGGCATGCTCCCACAATCTGACATGTAGAAATAGTTATAATTAATTCTGGTAACTAAATCCGCCAGATGAGGAAAGTGACCAACGTTGAGCTTGTAGGATAGTACCTACACAAAGTTAGGGCAGTCTTAGCTTCTCTGTGTGCAAGTAAGACAGATACTGTATTATAATGTCACGGTACTTTAATTTGAAGCAAATGAAAATATGCTAATCAAAAAAGATTAAAATAGAAGAATACTCTGAGTAGAAAGGCAATGCAATCATCGAACTGCTTCTCAATTCTGTCCACTTCCATTTCGCATCGTGCCTTGATAGCAAGTGCTGTCCCACCACTACTTAGTGTTTGCTGTACCGAATAAAACTCAAGGGCTAATCTAAGGATGCTCTTGATCCGATTAGCAATCAACATCCACTGCAGTTCAAAATGGATTGCGCATCAGACACATTTTTTTACTACAACTACCAAAGAAAATGAAGTTCTAGTATATTTGCTTACTAGCTTATCTGGGACCACAAAGCACTGTCGTTGAATAGACAACAGGTACGCCTCATGCACTTCTATGACTTCATCAAGGGAGCCAGCAGATGCCATACCTTCACACAGTTCAATCCAGGCACTATGAAAAACCTGCTTATCCAGTCAACGGAAGAGCTGTCAAAGAGGGACTCTCCTCCGAGAAGACTATATAGTAGAGATTTTGAAGTTTTCCGTCCATCACATACTGATGAAAGGCATCAACAAAATGGAGCAGCTTTTGCTCCACTAACCAGTGATGTTTACGATTGACTGTTGAAGTCCCTCTACCCTGAAAGTAAATCAATTTCAATAGCTGTTAATTAATGTACAAATGGCTGAAAAACTCACAATACTTAACATTATCAAAAATAATGATGTGAGCAAACTAACATAAAATTATATATTTGTCAAAATATAACTTTCAACATCAATAGTTAAAAGCTAGAGTAACAGTATAAATACCTTCCACATCCACCTCCGAGCTTTGTCAAGAACAAACTTTGCCCGTTTAACCTTCAACAAGAAACCCATTACCTACACTCAACACAAAAACTAGATCATTTGAAGGATATCTGAGCAAACACTTGAAGGATAAGTATATTTTTGGAATGAGAAATCTATACCTGGTTATACTTTTTAATAGCCTCTGAGTTGGCGATAAGTTCAAGCGGCCAAGAAACCTGACATCACATACATTAAATCACTCTACAAAAAATATGATGGCTTGAAAAATAAGTCGAATCCCACAAATCCATATCACATTTGTAAAACACGCACCTTATAACTGAAACTAAGCATATCAAGGGCATCAATTCCAAACAATTGATTGCGTCCCTTGAGATTATTAGGGGCAATGCTGAAATTGGTATTTTTCTCATCGCCATCAGCAGCATCTTGCTTTGTGATCGACACAACCAAAGAATCCGGAGCACTTAACAGCATGCCATCAGCAGAGTTTCTGATGGATTCCTGCAATCAATAAAAGAAAAAACCAATATTACTAGTAATCTTACATGAAGCAAAAACGCACTGGCAGTATAATTGTGGTTTCCAAGATCTCATGGCAATTCTTATTATACCTGTAGAACGCCATTCAACTCAAACTCGTCATCCCAATATTCCCCCTTGTCTAGCTTATCGAAAAGCACGATAAGAAATTGTTGCAAAAGATCACCTGAAGAATAGATGGCCGAGATAGTTATGTCAATGAGGTGAGGTCAACATTTTTCAAAGAGAAACCATCAACTCATAACATTCCAGATATAAAAAGAATACCTGATCCAAGTAAGAATATAGCACGTAATACTCCAAGTTCATCCATCAATCTCCAACCATTCATCAGTTGGAGCAAGATATGCTTGCCAACATAATCCACCTAGCATACATGACCAAAATAAGTTAGGGGAATCAGATGGCCTACTGACAGATGAACAGTTGGCATTTGCATGTGAGCCGTTTACCTGTTTCTTGATATAAACAATAAGACATTCCTGCATAATAACTACAGGAAGTGGGGTATCCTTAAGCTTGGCATTTTGAATCCAGTTAGAATTCTTGATGAAAGGGTGCTATTTCTTTGAAAAGGCAAAAGCTCTGAAATATAGGGATCTTCCTGTACAAGTTAATCAATACGAGTTATTTATGATCTTAAAAAATGTCAGCAAAAAACAATTGAGGAGTCAGAAATCTAATAGGACCTGAAAAGGAGGAAGAAGAGTAGGAAATGGGTACAAGACTCCTAAAGTTCTTATGTCATCTTCTGAACGTTGATGCTCAGATTCACCATATAGAAACCAAACATAAAGTCTGTCTCCTTCAGTGCCGAAGGTACCCCATCAATTCTACCAAATATAGCATCCCGTAAGCTCCCATAGTTCAAGGGCGGAAGGTGGTAATTTCTAGAAACTTCCAGTTCACCCCAATATTCTTTGTTGTTATTGAGAAATGCCCGACAAACGGTGATGACTGGATTTTCAGGACAATGTAATAGGGAAAGGGGTCGACCTATAAATTTTCCACCTATTTCCAATTCATTACCTCCCTGAAAGCAGTCAGCATCCTTGGAAGACTCTGAATTAATCATTCCTTTCTGTAACATTCCATCAATCAAAAATTTACACCAAAATTTATCTGAAAACATAGAGACTGCCTCAATGTCACCATTATCCTCAGGAAACTTCTTCTTGTCCATGTATGACTCTAATGTTTGTGCTATATTATGTTTCTTTCGGTCATCCTGCCCAAAAGTCTTAGAGACATGACTACCATCTCCTATAAGACCCACCAATGACACACAGAAAATCTCTGATAAAGTTAACCCCGCTACGTTTGTACCCCCATGTGTCTCACGTGTGTCATTACCAACTTCAGATCTTTCAAAAACATCGATATCCTCAGTATCAGAACTGCCCGATGGCGAAGCATACTCTCTGGTAGTATCCCGAATCAGTAGTAACGATTTTCCAGCAGATACAATGGCTTTCGCTATATCCTTTACAAAAAGAGGACACACTTCAAGGTCCGTGGTGGTTTTATTTTTCTTTATAAGGTTAGGTTCCCTATCCGATATTCTCTTGTTATCATTCACCATTGATTCACCATCATTACCACTTGCTGTTCCAGATATCCCAGTACCAAAACTTCTGCACTGACACCTCAACAGGTAGCTCTTCTCCCAGAACTCGGCCTGACTTATATGATCGATAGCAATTGCATTGTTGGCATAAAAGAACAGCTGAATCAAGCATATAAAAAACACCGAAGTATTCTTGTAAGAATAGTAGAAAATATAAACATGGGCACAGAAAATACTATATTAAAAGAAAAAGTACCTCCTCAAATGGATCATCAAGAGTTCCATCATAGAGCCAGGAATCAAGTCCTTCAATATATGGTAATACGCTTCCTACCAGTAAGTATAGTAGCATATGGTATGCTTCCTCCTGAAATTAAAACGATCATACTAAATCTTAGAATCACATAAACCCAATTAACACTATAAAAAAGAAAATATGGACCAGAAGGTGTTTCTGCAACCTCGCCACCTTGCACAAGACAAACTTCATTTAACTTCTTGTAAAGATGATCAAGGATATGAACAGCCATTTCACCAGCTGGAACGAATGATTCAAGGTCCAAGATACACTAGGAATTGCTCCTTCCACAATATGCCAAAGATATTCGGCTCCAGAACACACATTGTGAAACCCATAATTTTTCAGTGAGCAACATCATAGGGCAAAACCAGAAACAAACCAGGTCAACCTAGAGAGATAATATCTATAAACAGCCATTTCACCAGCTGGAACGAATGATTCAAGGTCCAAGATACACTAGGAATTGCTCCTTGCACAATATGCCAAAGATATTCGGCTCCAGAACACACATTGTGAAACCCATAATTTTTCAGTGAGCAACATCATAGGGCAAAACCAGAAACAAACCAGGTCAACCTAGAGAGATAATATCTATAAAACTTGCTGTGTGAACTATGTGCACCAGTATGCATTCGGTGCTAAAGGATGAAATGACCAAGAATTGTCACCTTGATAAAGCTTTTGACAGCCCTAAAAGTGATGGAGTGGTCCTAGCAGTAGAGTTCATCACCTTCATTTCCTCCTCTAGAGCAAGATCTCGAAACCTCTTTTTCCAGATAAGGAAACCAGTTATTTTCACAAACTCCACGACAAAATCAGGTTTCGGGTATAATACCTTGAGCCATGCTGAGACAGAACTTGCAAATGCCTTTAAAATAGAAGATGATCTCGAAGAAGACATCTGTACCTTCTTAATGAAAATCTCAACCAACTGTAAACATGTCGCACCGAATACAAATTGATTGAGAATTTCACTAAGACTTGCTTGGGAAAGATGAATTAGGTAGATTCCACGTTTGAAATGGAAATATTGCCCTTTGTCATTCCAGTAAAATAGAGAACTGGAAAACCCTTGTAACATTTGCAAAACACCCCTAACCTAAAAATAACCAAAACAGTGACACAGTTGTGTATAATCAAAAAATGAATTTTGAAGTGGAAATGTCGAATGGAGGAGTATTCAAGAAGTACGATATAAGTACCAGGTCTATTTCATTTGCCCTTAATGTGGAGATTGGTGCTGCAAATGGAACTCCTTCTGAGAAGATACAACTAAGCCGTTTGATTAAACTTTGAGGTACTTCAACATTTTTTCCATCTACGGAACAAGAAGTCCACGACATAACTGAAAATTAGGGTTTTTATGGAACTAAAGGCGTGCGCTTGCTGTTAGTAATGAAGTTTAAAAGATGCAAGTAGAAAAATAGGAAAAGTGAAGTTTGAAATTCAGTGTACCTTTAGGGACCTGCTGCAGAGCTTTATCTATGATTAAGTGATGACGAGAATTGACGATAACTTCGTCCGCCATTACTGATCAAATCAGCGAATGTTTGCAGAGAGATAATCAAAAACTGAAAAAAATTTGCATCCAAAACTTTCCCAAATACATAAATAATTCGGCCCAGGATCGAGACTGTTCTCTCTGAACCGACTGGGGTTCGTTTGGGCACAGATTCAGAGGCCGCGTATGGATCCAGATTTTGCATTGAATCCCTATTTTAAACTCGCCGAATTGGGTCTACCTGGAATTAATTGCCTGTAAAATTTATTCCCAATCAGACTAGTATGCTATGGGGTGTCTTTTTTTTAATAGATAAACTAGGGACTAATCCTAAAAGTTATAAAAGACACAAACAAAAACATTCATACAGGACATGACACAAGGTAATTTCCATAAGTAACCAGAATCGTGCGTAGCAGGAATCTCGTAACCAGAATCGGAACGTCGAAAAGTAAACTTAATAGTAACGTAATAGTAACATCACGCATACATAAGGATGAATTTGGATCGGTGAAACTTGATCCATAACTCGGTAGGAATTTTTTAAACTTGATATGACAAAATGCTCCTCCATAGGGAGAGATGCTATAAACCAAAGTTGATCCATCTTCCACGGCGTGCGGACAACTAGCTCACTGAAAAAATCATTGGAGATTTTTCACCGGTCGGAAAGACATAAATCCAAACTGGGGTAATATATCTTCTGAAGAAGATAATTACCAAACTTACAACATATCATTATCAGATCACAAACAAACCGTAAATTCAAAAAACAAGAAACAGTCACATGATACAAGAGATCATTAACCCTAGTTGGTAAACAAAGTACATGCCGGAGATAACCATATTTGATTACAAGACAATCATCTTCCCTAGTTAGTAAAGCAAAACCTAAAAATCCTTTTAAATCTTTTAACCGACGGAGAAGCTTGTCGTGAAGATAATGGTCGTTGCAAATCACTTTTATTTCATCCCTACTGACACAATATAGAAACATGGAAGAACTAGATAAAACCCCAACCAAATAGCAGGACAAGCCATTTACAGAGGTAGAAACTAGGTCGGACCATTCATAAACTAAACTGAAACTAAAGAAACAAGGAAACTAGCTACTAAAGCAATAGCTGAGAGCGATCTACCCAGATATGCTCTATAAGGAGCCGATCTAAGCGGAAGAAGAATAACCAGAAAAGTATTTTTTGTTAAGGAAATAAGGAGGAAAAAGGAGAGAGAAAAATAATACCTTTAAAGTGTGTAAAGTTACCTCACTGATTTTTTTTAATTTTAATTAAAATTACCTCGTTTAATTGGGTTCTGGCAAACTAAACGGGGATTGTCAATTTTATTCATATCCAGGATATATGTATGAGAGATGTCTAAATGGAGGGGAAATATTTTTTTACCGTCCCAATAATATTAATCATAATACCTACTTAATTTTTAGTTCCCTTTTACTTTTATCTAAATATATAAAATTTATTTTATCTCTGAACTAACGACTCTAGTCGATCCCTCTTCTCCTATTTTTCATTTTTTTTTTCAAAATATATTTCGGCGTCGACAATCGTAGATTCAAAAATTTCATTGCTGATTAACTTCTTATACATATATGCCTCGTCAAAAGCACGCTAAAAAAAGGTAGATGATCCAGAAATTGTATATAAACTCAAAGGAAAATCTTATTCGATAAGGAAGAAAAAATCAATTGTTGGAGAATCAGAAGACAAACAACAAGAAAAAGAAACACAAATGGCACCAATTAGAAAGTAAGTGAATTGAAACCTCATTACTCTACTTGTTCTTAGTGTTTTGATAGTTAATATAGGTTAAAAAATATAAAATTACGGATACGGGAAAAGAGTCGTCATGTTTCCAGATCATAGACAATGACGACTTTTCATATGCATGTGTATAGTATGAAAAGTCATTATGGTTTATGATTTGAGAATATGACGACTCTTCGTTGGTTTTCTGGAAGATGGTTATCAAATTTTGGGTCGTCATGGTCGATGAATGTAAATCATGATGTAAAATGACTTGTTTTGGCGTTTTCACCCCATATTGTAGGGTGGATCTCAAAAGATACAAAAGATCTCCCTCCAAGTCGTACATGCGACTTTTATCAAATATGGATTTCCACAAAATTATATATGTATATATGAGATCGTGTATAGAATTCTGTTTACTCACTTTAAATTGAGTATCCGTTTCCCTCCTTTTTCTGCTAGGATCGGAAATTCTATATTTTATATATCCATACGATTGAGTCCTTGGGTTTCCGGAATAATGTAAAAAGAAGTGTGTCGGGTCATTGCTATTTGACTGCGACCTATTCTAAAAAAGTCGAGGTACTTCGAATTGTTTGTTGACACGAACAAAGTCAGGGAAAACCTCTGAAATGATTTCAATATAAAATACGCATGCAGATTGAATCATCATGGTAAAACCATAAATAATGACGACTCATAATAGTACCATAATGAATCTTATGTAAACCATGACGACTCTAGAGGAAAAAAAAACAGACATTTTATCCCATTTTTGTCAAGAGTCGTCTTGGTGCAACTTCAAAGGCATCATGTATAATTGTAGAGTCGTCATGGTCGACATTTTAGACCATGATGACTTTTATACTGTGACTATAAATGTTATTTTTTATTTTGTGATTTTTTTGTATGTTTTAATATCTAGGCTCAAAGAGATCAAGAAAGAAAAACAACATATACCCACTCTTTCTTCACAACCTCCCCACCACGAAAAATTCTTGGGGATTCCACTTCTTATTCCTCCTCTTCAAATATTCCTGTGTTAGAACCTGAAGTTCCTAAAGATGAAGACCTCCTAGAAAAAAATATGAAAGAAGTAATGGACAAGGTGGTAGAGAAAGTGACGGAGATGAGGATGGTAATGAAAATAACAATGGAAGTGTTGGTAATGATGGTGATGATGAGGATGAAGATGGAAAAGGTGACACCGAGTAGGAAAATAAATCTAGAGCTTCTCATATTCCCCAAATACGCTTAATGCGTTCACCTCAGCGAAATGGCAAAGCTTATGGGTTACCCGCAGATGAGGGAGAAGTTTTATTTGGATATCGCGGATTGTGGGATTGTACCATCTGCTCTACCATCGTAATAATCATAACATTTCTTTTTATTTGATTAATTTTTATTATTTTTCTGATTGTATAATATTTTTATTTTTATTTTGTAGGAACATAAGAATGCCGTAGGTCTTTTGAGAAAACATCTTCTTATTCCAAAATGACTCAATGGCTCTCTGGCAAATGTGTAAGAGTTAGATATATTATAGAGAATTATGGTTTGTTGCATGTTGTAGAGAATTCTCTGTGATTACGTATGACAGGGTTATGGTATCGCCGTCTTATGAAATGTATTATATAGAAACCGATACAGTGCAATTCCTGTTCGACGAGTTGGCACTGATTCCTAACGATATGCTGATCATATTCTAGGGCTCTAGGTCGAAGGAAAGTCCACCCAAAATAAGTATACCAAAAACCTTACTTGGAGCAAACTTCAGGAATCGGCATTCCAGTTGTTTATCTGGGATGCAGAGAAGACGGACGACATGTTCGTTAGAGGGAAAAAATACAATAACATGGAGTTCAATCTTGTTAAATTGAGGGACACATTTATTGGATGCGGTGAAGAAGAACGTACAAATGGGATCCTCTGTGATGTTGTAGTTCGTGGTACGACGTCGAATTATTTGTTGTACGTCTTGGGGACTTGTGTATTCCCTGACAGCAAAAGAAACAGGGTCAACACTAATTATCTCATACTATTGCATCCCTGGGAAAAGGTGTATAAGTACTCATGGGGGGAATTCCATCATAATACACTTGAATTGAGAGCTGGAAAAAAAATTATCTAGGGAGCGAAGCTTGGTCTCCTCCTCTTCTTTCACGAGAAGACCAAAATTGGTCACTCTTCCTCGTCCTTTACGTGAACACTAAAATTGCACGCTCTTCCCTTTCTTTTGTTCACGTGAATATTCTGGCTTAATAAATTAGGGTTTCGACAAATCTCAAAAATCCTAAGATATACTAGATCTCTCACGTACAATTTTTCATGCATATTCTTATCAACGCAAGATTGAGTAAGATAGGCGCACTGATGTTCACACACAAATAGATACATATTTATTTTATTAGTCTGCTGGACTCCTCATCTAGTCAAGCAAGACATATTTCTGGTCTGTTAGACTCCTCAACTAGTCAAGCAAGACGTATTTTATTTTAGTCTGCTGGACTCATCAGTCTAGTCAAGCAAGACAGACCTATCGGCTAGTCAATCAAGACAAGTCTTCAGTCAAGAGACCAATCGAGCAAGTCTCAATCGACTTAACATCAGTAGTGCTTAATACTACAATATTACACGAGACATCAAATGTCACAAATAGGGGGATATCCATTAGGGTATTGGTCTGGTGGTCTACGACATGTGATGCAGCAGTGTACCCACTAAAAGAGAAAATCTAGAAAGTTCGATCAGCAATTGAGTAAAGAAGTGGTAAGTTGAGCAACCGTACATTCAACCTCAATTGAAGTGGAGAGAAGTTTTCAACACCTTCTCCACTTTCTCCACTTTCACCACTTCACCACTACTCAACCATCGGTAGTTTCTTCCAGGAAAGAGGTTGAGTGGTTACAATAGCTATGATATAAATAGATGTTCAATCTATTGAACAAAAAGGAGTTTTTCAAGCTTTTACACGACAACAAGTTTGCAACAATTAAACAAGTATGAAACAGAACAATTATATTCGGTGAACCCTGATTATTCAATCTTCTCATACAAAAGACTTGTTCATAGTTATTCTACCAACTATATCCAACATAGTCTGATAATATGACCTCATTCTTCTCTCGCTTCCCTCTCTAAGACCAACCCTTCTCCTCCTCACTTTGTGACTGAAGCAAGACTGGAACGACCATTGCTTGGCTTAGGCCAGGATTGTACAGATTGATCTCTCGAATATAAACAAAGTACTTCAACAGTACAAATGTTTAAGGATTGACGAATTATCACCTGCTCACCCCACTTTTCTTAAAATAGCTCTCAATTTGTTTTTCCCCATAAACAAGTAGTAAGGCAAAAAATCTCATTCTAGAATAACCCTTTGTTTCACCTTACCGAACATACAATATATGATCCATTTAGAGTAACGCGAGAACTTTGGTATATTCAAGATAGATCCGATGAAGATCATGTACTATAATTTAACGTGTTAAAAACAAATACTTCTATGGAAAAGGTAAGATTGAGGTGGTTTACGAACCTAAACCACGCACTAACAAGTCAATGGGACAATAGGGGTCATAACAAAGTAGATATCTCCTTTTAGGAGTATGTGAATGATGGTTATGAGGAAAAACAAGAATACATGGAATGGTACAGGGAGTTCTCTCATGTTTATGTAATACGTAGAGAGAACGTTAATCCTCACGCTCATAAAAGCAAGAAAGCTTCTTCCGACACCAAAGATGATTCTAGCATTCATAAGCTTGTCGTAATTTTCCTCTTTTATTATCTTATTATTTTGTATATACTTATAAGTATGTTCACCTCGATTGCTATTTCAATAAAAATAGAGGGAGTGAATGAAGATTCTCATCAAGGGAATGTGTTGCACGATGGACAAAGGAAAGGTGTTGACGCCTCAAAACCAACAAGAGTACATTGACTACTATGTACACATTGAAAATATAGATGTGGCCACCATGTTTGTTGAACTTAGTCGTTTAAATCAAAGAGGTCTCGGGGTTCATCTAGACAGGGAAGTCAAGGAGGTGCAAACCAAGGTCGAGGTCGTGGATGAAAAGATGTTGTTTTAAGTTTATATGAAACTTTTTAGTTTATTGTTTATGGCAGACTTGAACTCATGTTTTTTTATGTTTCTTAGGTAGAACGTACTTTGTTTTATTTTCTGTGGCAGTGAATTAGTTTGAATGATTTGTTAAAAACAATTTTGAAGTAGTTTTTCGTAAAAAAAAAAAAAGTAAAGTCATCATGGTCTAAAGCTATCGACCATAACGACCTTTTTTTGCTGGCAAAGTTTAATTCTCAAAGCATGAGAGTCGTCATGGTCTAATTGTTGCATATTGACGGCTCTTGTGTTTACCATGACGACTCCTCAGTCATAAGATAAAAACATTCTATCAAAAAATTCCCAAAAGTTGTCATGCACTACGCCAGAATGAGATATATTTGACAGGGATGCATTATCATAATTGACAGGTCGCCCGACGGACAAACTCCGTCAATAATCTTTATCAACGTAGTTTTGGTCCGTCAAAAAAGCTAATTTCTGGCTTAGTGATGGTCCGTTGGGGGGGGCCGGGGGTGAACCTTTACGAATTTTTTTATATTATAAAAAAAGTCGTCAAGGTTCATTTTTGGAGGTTGACGACTCTATTCACCTGACAAGTTTATTTCTTTTACTAGTAATTAGAGTTGTGACGGTCGTATTTAGCAGGTTGACGAATCTATTCGCCTAGCAAGTTTATTACATTTACTAGTAATTAGAGTCATGACGGTCTTATTTAGCAGGTTGACGACTCACGATAAAAAAAAGCACTTTGTCCATTTCTTCATAAAAGTTGCCATGGTATTTTGAGGGTTGACCATTACGACTCAGTTGTCATATGTTTGAATCGACATAGTCAATAAGTTTAAACCATGACGACTCCTGGATTACTTTTCAAACAAAATTTATGAGGTAGGTTTGCTTAATATTTCAATCCTTTCAATAGCTCTATTCCTTAAGTAAATCACATGACATCATTTTAATTACCTACATTTCAGACCTTAGTAACCGTACGTAGTCCATCATCTCGGACATTAATACATCCTTAATAAATCTTGGAGCATGTATGTTTAATACGTGTATTCCTTTAGGTGCACGAACCATTTTCACCATTACATATTCACCATAGGTTATAAAGTCGTTCGATCAAAAACTAAATAATTGTACATATTATTATTCAAATATTAAATGATAAGATATGAATAAACGTGTCGAATTAATCTCCTTCTCTCTACGAAAAGGTTGGGGATGATGGTTATTAAGCATTTTCATAATCTTAGGTACTCTCGCATACCCTTTTGACGTTGTTATTTAATTTTTTGTTGTTCATTACCAAGGTTTTGTAGGAACTTACACTTGGTACCAACATTTGTTCAGGTTGTGTTTGACATTCGTTGGGTCGTCGTTTTTTAACTTTTTGCTGCCAAGCGGTCATAACGATTTTTATTTTAATGTTTTTTTTAACCATATCTATCCAAATAACTATTAACTATGATACACATGTACATTAGAAAGATTAGGTTTATAAAAAGATTTAATATACGACAAACGTCAATTAAAGGTTCATATCACACCCTTCACTAATTATGTTGTTCGATCCTTTGTCTTTCTTCTCTCTTTTTTTCTTGCAAAGTGTGATTTAGGGTTTGTGAAAAAATCATTGCATCAATCAATCTATAATAAATTATTGAATATCAATATTACCACATATTTGAAATGAAAAACCCAAACTTTATGTAAACAATACCTGCAAGAAGACATTATCAAATTCACAAAAACTTGATTCAGTTGAAAACAAAAAAAAGTCAACTGAGAAACTACGAAATTTAAATGAATCAAAAGAGAAAATAAATCCTCTCAAAACTCATTCTTATTTATCCTATTAATTGCTCAAATTCTAATAAAATTTGAGCTCAAGTGCAAAAACACACAAAATTATCAATTTTTTTTCTCAAAAAACACTCAGATTTAAAGAGTTCTTTTATATTACAAAATTAGATGTAATATCAAGAAACAAAATAAAAAATTTCAATCTTTATACTGAGATGAACCGTTATCAAGTTTTGATTTCATTGAAGATGAAAAACATAACAGTAAATTAGTGTTATTACATTTTACATATAATTTTTTTTGAAAATTTAATTAGTCTAATTTTCTTCTTTTTTTAATATGAAAGAAGGATTTTATTGATAATTAAGTAGAAAAGCAGATAGATCTGCTTGAATATCGTCTTAAATCCATTGAGGTAGATTTTGACCCCAATCTTCAACATTGCTTATGTTCATGCCATACTTTACAATGGCATCAACAACATGGTTTGTGTCTCTATGCACTTTAATACTAGACCAATTCTCAAAGTAAACTACTAAGTTTAAAATATCTTCTATCGTATTTGATGTTGTCCATTTGACATCCCATTGACAGCTTCAATAACATTTTGACAGCCTCCTTCGTAAATAACTTTATGGATCCCTTTACTTCTTGCCCGTAGTACTGCTTCTAATAGTGCTAAAGCCTCTGCATGTTCTGCATCCATAGTTTTTATTGGCTTTGATCTAGCTCCATTACCTGAACCCGCACAATTTCATAAATTTAGACCCACTGCAGATTGTTTAGAGATATTATTAAAAGACGCATTAAAATTAATTTTCATATAATCTTCTGTAGGTTTCTCCCATGGTATAACAACATTTGTATTGGTAGCTTGCCTCTTCCTGATCACATTGGAACTAATATTCAACCAGTCTCTTTGGTGTTGTCTAATAAGACCAATGGTAGTTTGAGCATTAGGCAAAGAATTTTCAAAGACTTTGTTACATCTAGCTTTCTAGATGCACCGAAGAATGATTCCAGCAGTCTGAGATGGTTAATGTGCGGTCCAGGTACTAACCTGGACAAGTGTTTGTAGTACTAAGTGCAAATTCTGGATAAAATCTAGATACATAACGACAAAGAACCCTATTTTCTTCCAATACTTTTGAAGCTGGGTTGATAAAAGAGAGAAGACAGCATTACTACTCGTCTTCGTCATACAAGGGAATGAGAAAGAAGAGAAAGCTGAAACCTAAATCAATTCTTATTTGTTATATCTAATTTAGTTTTCAATCATATCAATTTTGACATGCACATCCAAGCCTAAAACTATAAAACATCAGTTGGGGTATACATAAGAAAATTTAAAGTGTTTAGTCCCCAACAATTTGAGGCTCTAGACAATGGCCTAGCTTGCCTAGTCCATAAGACGACTCTGTGTCCACTGTACTAATACCCTGAAATCATACATATCCAAATATAAAATCAACAAGCAAAATATAAAGCGCAAAATGAGAAAATAAGATATATATAAAAAAATACAGGGTGGAATTCGTTAATTGATGTACATAGTGTAACCGAGTTGTATCTTTAAGACAATGGGTCAATATTGGAAGACGGTTTTTTACTCCGTCTCTTGGCAGTTTTAGCAAGGGCATCACAAATTTCTCTCTTTCTTTTGGAGTTGTCATTGGCAGCTTTTGTTGCAGGACTCTTGGCTTTAACTTCAAGTCCCTCCTTTACAAGTATCTTCAACCTCCATAAGGTAGATTCACTCTGCATCAGGAACAAAAAAAGTATGAAGTTTATAACCAAAGATAAAAAAGAAAATGATTTTTCTAGACTGCCATGAGGGGTTGCAAGGATGTGTCTGATGTGTGAGCACCTGGGCATCCATGTCAATATCCACTTCATCAGCAGTGGCTTCGAAATTTGGATTCTTTTGAGCAATAATATCCAGTGCCTTGTTCAGATCTTCAGGCGACAATTGGCTAAGTCCTGCCCCGAGCTTTTTCTTCTCCTCTGCAGACATTTTCCTTCAAAAGAAAAGAAAGAGTTATAGTGAAGAGCAGCCCAACACAACCTGAATCTAGAACATTAAATACAACCCACTAAGTGAAATAAGAAACTTCAAATGACTTTTTTTTTTGCATAGTTGCAGCAATAGCTACAGTTTGTTTGTGCATTGTAAGACATTCTCTAACTCCTTAAGAGAAATGAAATAGAGAGCTCTTTGCAGACTTGCTACCAAATGAAATTTTCTTCAACATCCTTTCGAGTATCGGACAAACTAGAATCTATATCGAAGTAACTCAATGCTAAAATTCTCTCATTAACTATCTCGAGTGAAGTTAAAATTCCACTTTGAATGGATGAAAAGATGTACAAATATTGTTATTCATGCATGGTCTACATCGATATAAAGTCGATAGAAGATATGCAATCAAGTGAAATTAGATCAGTGAGAATCTACAATAAGCAATAGAGATCATGGAACACCTGCATTTCTGTACCACCACTTCTCTTAGCTCATCCAAATGCATATCAACCTCGTATAGCTGCGAAGAATCCATGATAACTTTGTCAAGGTATATCCTTTAACATGTAAACCTCTACGTAGAACTAAAATGTACATAAAACTTAAGAACCATTTTTAAAGAGAATGGTCTCGTTTGAGATGGGAAAGATGCATGAGATCTCTTTACCAAGAAGAGGTAAACAAAGACAACCATAATGTTTACTCGAATAAGAGAGACATTTTAATGATATTAATTATTAAGAACTACTTAAAACTAGGGCATACCTCGTTACTCAAAGATTTACTCGAAAGAGAGAGACATTTTTAACAATGATGTTAATTTATTAAGAATTCTTAAACTAGAGAATACCTCGTTACTTATATCTCTAGCCAATTTTGCATTAGCAGCCTCTTGAGCAAGTTGCATGTCACGATGGGCCTCTGCCTCCTCCTCTTTTCTTTTTGTTTCCTAAAAAGAATAAATGACTCCGAGTCATGCCATGAACAGTTAAATATCTGAACAGACAAATAAGATTAATCCATCATTTATATTACAGTAACAATCTCTACCTCTTCAACAACTTTAGGTAGAAGCTGCAACCACTTCTCTTCAAATTTTGCTAACAAGGTTTTGGCCATAACATGAACATCGCTTTTCTCCTCGTTGTATGTCATTGCATTTTTAAATACCAACCTCACATCAGCACATATTTCTCTAACATTCTTATACCCAGTACCATCTTTTAACTCCATATTATTCCTTATTGTACTGAAATCCATCGGTTTATCAATCACCTAATAGACATCATTGCCAGAAGTTAGTTGACATAGCCAATAGCTAAACCCAAATAACAAGGAGGTTACCACAGCAAATCAGAAGAAAGTAAGTAAAAAATCACGACACAGTGAACATGATATAAGACAAGTACACAAGAAGTGAGTTAGTATTCTCTGCTGCTAGAAAGCATAAATTTTGAGCTTACAATTAATGATCATGAAGTATAAAGGATGCCAGAAACTAGTAACTAGGAAAGTTACCTCATAATAATCATCTAACTCGAGCCCCTTAACATCTACAGGCTGCATAAAAGGCCATGCCCACTTATGCTGGGCTAACTGACAATTGGCAAACACAAAAATACATTAGAAAAACAACAACCAAATATAACAACAACAAATTTCCTATAGCACAAAAATAAAAGTTCTAGGATTGCAATTGCAATTGCCTGTCTTAAAATTGTGGAAAACTGTCGCATGAGCTCTTGCATTCTCTTTGCACTAGAGGATTCCCTCTTAGCCGCTTCTTGTTGCTGTCTTTTAAAACTAAGAAATAGTTTTTCCCTTTCTTTGTCCTTTCCAGCCGAACCCCCTTTCCCATTGTTTGGTTGCTTTTTAGTTAACGACGAGTAAAATTGTGTCACCCCATTCAGTTTTTCCTCAATCTGCACATTTTTTTACAAATATTTACCTGAATTGACCTTAAACTCATGATCTCTTTGCAAACCCAAAGCCACAAATAGGTTTTATCAATAAAATGCACAACATTTATCAACCAATTAGTAAACCCTAAAACCAAGAAGTAGTTTGGGGGAGAAAAGAAAAAATACCTCATCAACTTGAGAAACTACTCCATCAACATGATCTTTGAAATTGAAAGTTGGGGCAGATTGTTGAACTGTATTAACATCTCCTACAGCATCACCCATCTCTAAACAATCTCTAATATCTGGTGCTGTATTAAGAATTGGTACATCTAAATGTTCCATCTTTCTCTCCGAACACTCCAAGAGAAGAAAAGTTAAAAAGTACCCTAATTAAATTTTGATCTATTTCCTTAACGCTTCGTTTCCATTTAGAAAATTTTCGGGACTGATATATATTTGTATGAAGATTTTGGGGCTTGATTTCAGAGCTTTTTTTCTTAATGACTCTTTTTCTCTTCAGTGAGACTGACGTACGGGAGGTGTGTTTGGAATCATGAAGAGGAGACAACATAAAAAGCTTTACACCCAAGTGATAGTTGCCGTGAAAAGGGGTAACGATCGACGGTGTAAGATTGAGTCAAATGTTGTTGACCAGAAAAGAGGGTCAGCTGGGAATAGTGTGTTTTGGAAATGCAAGTCATGTGGCACAAACACTGAACTCAATAAGCAGATGAATACCAAAATGCAAGACCCGCCAGTACGATAGTGTCAAGCAAACTCAAATAACACAATGCTCAACAGAAACAGAAAACCTCTACTTCGCAGACGAGTTTTTATTAAATTCAGCATTTTACATCAAATCAAGGTAATGGAATCAACCAACCGTAGATTAAGAACATGATCGAGTTAAGATAATGAAATCAAACGAATAGGGGATTAAGTACATGACCCATGAACAAAACAACTTTATTAACATCGTCTCTGATAATAAACATGAAGGATGTTGGCTAAAAAATCTACGGGATTTAGTCTGTCGCATTGTACCATAGCAATGATAGCAGTAGAAGCAGGAGCTTGAGTTCAGTTTCAACGAGACACTTGTGATGAACTACAGAAACAGAAATCATGCCACCGTCTATTACTTTTGACATGTCAGTGAGTTCTGCTTTCTGTTTATCGAAAGGCAAATGTATTCCCACAATGTCACTCAAAACTTTTTTTTGCTTCAAACCCAATTTTGGAATCATTAAATTTCTCATTTGAATTTTTTGTTTCGGAATATGTCGAGCAAAGAAGTCCATCGGGCTTGAATTAGATACTTTCTGTATCATGTCAGCTAATTCGTCTTGCCTGTCAGGTTAGAATATGTATATAGAATAGCCTCTCATTGTAGAACCATTATCGACTTTTATGTATAGAACCTTAAAGTCATTGTGACAAGAAACAAGTTGCTCGAACATGTTAGTCATGAAGGGGACTTGAACTGAAGTTCCATCTAGGGGATAGAATTCCTGGTTTGTGATTTATCGAATAGGTGATAGTAGAACTGTTATGAATCTTGTATTCTTGATTAAAGAACGAGATTCATCTAGCATCAGAGAAGCGTTAGATTTTAAGCAAATGATTCTTGATGAATCAGTTACAGCACATTAGGTTTTATAACAGTAAAGGTAACCCTGATAACCTCTAACGTACACTAGCATTTATTGCTAACGTACACATTCCTCACATGTGTAACTCACACGATTCAGTGTTGTTGTAATGAGTAGAGTGTAAACACAGTGTAAGAGTAGTATCTGTTATTACCCCCCTCAAACTGTGTGGATGACAGAGCAAAAACACTCAGTTTGTCTCTGAGATACTTGAACCTTGGCCCTGAGAACCCCTTAGTAAAGACATCAGCAGCTTGATCCACTGTGGAGACATAGGACACCTTCAACTTGTTATCTTGTATGAGTTCCCTCACAAAGTGATAGTCAACAGCGAGGTGTTTCATTTTGCTGTGATTAACTGGATTTGAAGAATATGTTATAGCACTGACACTGCACATAGAATGAGTGGCTTACCATGAATTGTTAAGAATATCTCAGTTAATAGCTTGACCACCCATTGCATTTCAGCTGTTGCATTTGCCAAACTTCTGAACTCAGCCTCTGTGGATGACCTAGCAAATGTATTTTGCCTTTTGCTAGACCATGATATTGGATTATTACTTAAGAATAAGCAGTAGCCAGCAGTGCTCCTTATTCTTAGGAGGAGCCTTTAGTGATATTCTTAGGAGGAGACTTTAGTGATTATTACCTAAGAATAAACAGTAGACCATGATATTGGTATTTATGCCTTTAATGAAGTAAATACCACAGTTAACAGACCCTTTAATATACCTCAAGATCTTTTTTGCTGCTATCATATGTGATGTTCTTGGCTTTTGCATATGCTGGCAAACTTGATTGACAGCATAGCAAATCTCTGGTCTAGACCAGGTCAGATATTGCAAGCCACCAATCAATGACCTGTAGCATGTTGGGTCTGACAGAACCTCTTTTTCTTCTGAGTTCAATTTGATATGTGCCTAAATTGGAGTTGAACTTGGCTTGGCACCTGACATGTTATGTTTTTCCAAAAGATCTAAAGAATATTTTGCTTGAGAAATGAATAGACCATTATCATTTCTTTTAATTTCAAGACCTATGAAATAATGAAGTGCTCCTAGATTTTTAACTGGAAAGTATGTCTGCAGAATAGCAATGAAGTCTGTGCAATAAGTAGATGAAGTACCTGTAATGAGGATGTCATAGACCAAAATGAATGTTAGCCTGGTGCCTTGCTTCTGAATGAACAAAGAGGAGTCTGCAGTGGAAAGTGTAAAACCATGTTGAAGTAGAATATGATTTAACTTTGCATACCAAGCTTTTGGAGCTTGTTTTAGCCCATAGAGAGATTTATTTAGCTTGCATACATATGTTGGATTTTCTGAATCCACAAAGCCTTGTGGTTGTTGCATATAGATATCTTCTTGTAAGTCCCCATGTAGGAATGCATTGCTTACATCCAATTGTGTTATGTTCAAATTGCAGCTAAAAGCAACAGATAAGAGCACTCTTATTGTAGTAGCCTTAGCAACTGGACTGAAGGTATCTGTGTAGTCTAACCCTTCTTTCTGGTGAAAACCCTTGGCTACAAGCCTTGCCTTATACCTTGCAATTGAACCATCTGGATGATATTTCAACCTAAACACCCATTTACACCCTACTATGTTCATAGATGGCAGATGAGGAACTTTTGTCCAAGTGTTTGCATTCTTCAGTGCATTATATTCCTCAACTAAGGTATGTCTCCACTTTGGATGTTTACTTGCCTCTGTGTAGCAAGTTGGTGTTACTGGTGGTACTTGAGCAAGAATGTCTGCAGAATAAGCATGTTTTGTGAAATACACCTTTGGATTTGAGATTCCTGACTTACCTCTTGTCTGCATGGTGTGTGAGTTGATGGTTGGAGTAGCTTGTAGTTCTTTTGGTTGATATGTGATTGATAGATACTGTGACAGTGTGGTTATTTCTGGCAATTTAGTGGTTTCATATTCCTTTGAGGTTGTGTTTGTTGAATTGAACATTGTTTGATATGGAAAAATAGTTTCTCTGAATACAACATGTCTATATGTGTATATTCTATCAGTGCTAGGGTCTAAACATCTGTACCCTTTGTGCTTGGAGTTGTATCCTATAAATATACATGGCACACTCCTTGGAGCTAGTTTATGTGTTGCATAGGGCTTTAGCCATGGATAGCAAAGAGAACCAAATGTTCTTAAGAAATGAAAATCAGGAAGTTTATGATAGAGTACCTCATAAGGTGATTTGTACCCAATTGCTTTAGTTGGAAATCAGTTTATAGTGTAGTTTGCTGTTGAGAAAACATCTGACCAGAATGAATCATCCAACTTGGATTGTATGAGATATGTCCTTCCTACTTCCACTATATGCTTATGTTTAGATTCTGCCACTCCATTTTGTTCTGGAGTGTGTGGACAACTGAAATCCTACTTTATTCCATTCATTTCTAGTAATGTAACTAGTTGATTATGTAGAAACTCTCCTCCACCATCTGATCTGATAGCTTTTATAGTGTATGGTGTTTGATTTTCAATGAATAATTTGAATTGATTAAAGATTTTTCTGAACTCATATTTTTCATTTATATGAAACAACCAACAAAATTTTGAAAAATCATCTATGATGACAGCATAGTACTTATAACCTTGTTTAAAAATTACAGGACTTGGAACCCATAAATCCATATGTAGTAACTCCAGTGTATTTGAACTAAGACTGATTGAAGTTTGAAAGGGTAGTTTATGTGATCTACCCACAGAACATGCACTACACAATGTTTGTTTATTTGCAATACTTTGTAATGAGATACTTTTTGTAATATGTTGCATAGTTGCAAATGAAGGATGTGCCAGTCTCCTGTCCATACTTCAGAGGACAATGAAGATGCTACTGCAGAGTTAGCTATGTTCTTTGTGGATCCTTGTAGATAAATGGGATAAAGTCCATCACTGTGAGGGCCTTCCAATATTTTCTTCCCAGTGAACAAGTCCTTCACATAATAACCAGAAGAATTGAAAGTTATTGAACAGTTGTTATCTTCTGTGAACTTGTGGACAGAAAGTAAATTTTGTGTTGTTTGAGGCACCAAAAGTATGTTATGCATCTTAAAAATATGTCCAGGTACATATTTAAGTGAAGAGCCAGAATGAGTGATTGACATACCTTCACCATTGGCAGCCTTGATCTTGTCAGATCCAAGATAACTTGTGGATGCCTGCAGCTCAGTCTTGTCTGGAGTAATGTGGCTAGTTACTCCACTGTCAGCATACCATGGATTTTCCCCCATGATGTTTGCAGAAGCAAGCATTGCAGACATTCTTGCTGGTGTTGTTGCATTATTATGAGTAAAATTTAGTCTATTCTTGCAATCTAATGCACTGTGTCCAGGTTTCTCACATATCTGACAAACAAGATTTGTGTACATCTGATTTCTTGAGTCTTGTGAGAGCCTTGGTCCATTGTACATGTTTCTGTAGTTTGAACCTCTGCTAATGAAGTTAAGAGATCTCCTTTGAAAGGAATTATTACTGAATCTGTCACTATGTTGCTGATACATAGTAGTACCTCTGATGCTTGAGTTGGTTAGTCTCTAGATCTGAAATTATTGTCTCTGAAATGATTTCTTGAATTATTGAATTGTGCACTGAATGCTTGACTAGAAGCATTAGATAGTATATCAGAATTTCTTTGTCATATCACAGACTCTTCACTAAGAAGGTTATTGTGAAGTTCAATGAAAGTTATTGGAGGATACCTATGTCTCATTGAGGTGGAAAATGGAATATAATCATTGTGCAAGGCAGATAAGGTAATGACAACTAGTTCTTTGTCTGAAATCAATTCTCCTGTTGCTGCAAGCTGATCAGAAAGAGCTTTTATTTCATTTATAAAAGTAGATATGGTTTTGTTACCTTGTTTAACAGAAAGTAGCTTAGTACGCAGATGAATGCAATGAGTAGATGATGATCTTGCAAACCTTTCTTCAATATTGTACCACAAATTGTGAGAAGTAGTAGAGGCCGCAAAATAGGGTATCACAGGTTCTGAATTGTGCTGTTTATCCACAAAGTTATTGTTGAGTCTTCATCTATCCAGTCCAGATAGTGTGGATTTTCTACATTATTACTTTGATTTCTTTGATTGGTGTATTGTTCAGGACATTGGTAAGTACCATCAAGATACTGCATGAGCTTAAACTTTCTGATTACTGGAAGCATCAAATTTTTCCAGGTAAGATAGTTATCCTCTTTTAATTTGAGAGGAACAAGACTAGTTAATTGATTCAAAGGTACCTTGCTAAATGAATTTAATGTTGGATTTTCCATAGTTGAGGGAAAGTCACAGATCATTTGACAAGAAGAAATTGAATTTGATTTGAGAAACAATTAGGAGCTTAATGGCTCTGATACCATAGTAGAACTGTTATGAATCTTGTAATCTTGATTAAAGAACGAGATTCATCTAGCATCAGAGATGCGTTAGATTTTAAGCAAATGATTCTTGATGAATCAGTTACAACACATTAGGTTTTATAACAGTAAAGGTAAACCTGATAACCTCTAACGTACACTAGCATTTATTGCTAACGTACACATTCCTCACATGTGTAACTCACACGATTCAGTGTTGTTGTAATGAGTAGAGTGTAAACACAGTGTAAGAGTAGTATCTGTTATTAGGTGATCCCATGTTCATCTGAAGTAAAGTGCATTCGCTAATTACAAGTTGTGTATCTCCAGTGATGAATCCATGTGGAAGAAGCTTCTTTATTAATCTATTGGTTTCCATTTCAACCCATTTGTTCACCTTCTCCATTTCCTCCACAACCTTTCACAGATATAAATCAGCAGTTTAGTTCTAATTTTAGATCATTCATTTTTAAACTCTACATTAGCTTTATATTTTACCTTCAAAGGATAAAGATTACTTAAGAACTACAATGAAAACAAAAAACTGGAATGGCTGAAGAAGAGCTTTTTAGGGTCATTGACTCATTGGAATCCTCAGCTTAGTTATAAAATGCACAACCTTGGCTTCACCTATATAGCATGGATTAACAACTTATTTGAACGAGTCTTTTAGAATGTAAGAACTTTCCATCCAAACACCATTGACGAAAGCCAATTTGGGTCCTCCACCACTACTTTCACTATTTATCATGGTTTGATCTACATAAGCAATCAGTTGAAAACAACAAAGATAACCAAGGCTACGACACTTGAGGAACCCCAACAATGGTTTTTAAGTTCTTCCATTTGATCCAAATGTTAACAAACCAACAACAACATAAATTTAAAATGGTGAAAATACAAAATTCTGGTTTTTTTGCTTCGGCCAACCAGACATGTGTAACGAGTTGAAGACATCAATATATTCAGACATTTAAAAGGTAACCTCAAATTGAAATCCATAAATATTCTTTATACAACTGCTAACTCTTGAAATTGAAGGTGTGTTCACAGATAAGTTGTGTACTTCTCACAGATTGATACTATCAGGTTTCAAGATATATGCAAGTCTTGAGTTGACTTCTAATTAGCTTCTAAATACTATCATATAGCATGTATATTAAGCTAAGTCGTATGTTAATATGTTAAATTACGAATTTTACGGAGTGATGACGCTCAAATATCTATAGAAACAGAAAAAGAGTGAATGAAAGAGTATGTTTCACTCGTAAGAGAGACTCATTTTTATATACTTATGCCCAATTACAGCAATACCCACTTTAGGGTTAGGTAAAATATCTAAGGATATTTTTTTTAAAGTGCCCTTACTTTGATAATTTCTAGAATAAAATGTTCCCTTTTTTAAATTTTTTTTGACTAATATGCCCTCACTTTGACATTTCCATCCGTTTTTTTAACGTCTAACGGCAGTATGGTCGAGGTGGCCATTTGAGCCACTTGCAAAAAGGACTTAAAGACCTTTACAAAAATTCCAATTTCAGTGTTTGAGTTTGAACGAGTTGGACATTACCGAGTTGAGTGTTCTTCCCTAAATTGAGCAAAATCCCTAATTTGACAATTGGAAACCTGATTGATCAATTCCAAACTAGAAAGCATACAACGAATGAATTAGCATGAACCCACCTGTACCGGATTGAGAGAATTTTAACCCAACAATTACAAAACAATCATTTATTAAATAATTATAGGACGTTTGGTTCAAGTTATTGGATTCTTAAAAATTGTATTACAGGGTAATCCAATTCCTATAACTTGATTATTAAGAATCGGATTATAGATTCAAATTTTATTATTTGGTTGACATAATTCAATTACATGGTAATTGATATGTCCCAAATCACTTTAATACCCTTTTTCCTCTTTGAGGAAATTATAATACATAAAAACATATCAATTTCAAAATTTCAAATTTCAAATTTCTAAACCAAAATATTATTTGTTATTGTTCAAAATGCAAAATTAAAATTTTATGATGATAAAGGATTACTAACAGAAAATCATGCATCACTTTAAGAATCCTGTTCAAAATGCAAAATTAAAAATCATATTCACAGTTGCAAAATTCAAAATGCATAGAGCCATGAGAGCTTAATTAATACATCACTTAAGAATCATGTTCTTCACATAGTTTACTCGTTTTCTTCCCCCATGCCAAAGAAAACCTTTGTTTTTGTAGATGAATCGAGTATAATAGATGCAATATCTATCACGTCATCTTCAGTGAGGTCATCTATCTTTTTTAACTCCTTGAACAATTGTTTATTTACATCGGCTTCTTGAGTTAGTGACCCACGAACCATTTCAAAGTGTTGAAGTGTACTTGTCATAAATTTATCGAATGAAGAAGCCATCAAACTAAGGCCATTTGCATCCCCACTTGATTCACCGGATCCAATATCAAAGGATGATGAACGGACCCTTTTCCTTCTACCTTTACCACTGTTTGATTCGTACTGGTTACTTTTCTCTTGGCCATTCTCTTCTTCAGTTTCTTGTTGTTCAGTTTGTTGCTTCTTTTCTTGTTCATCTTCTTTCTCTATCTCTTCTAGCTCTTCAACAAGTGAAGTATCTCCTTTTACATTCGTCATATCTTCAGCAAATATGTCAACCAATGCATCTAAATGAGGGAATGGTTTCCCATACACTCCATTTATACTTGTATGAGACTGTAAAAACCACAAACAACACAATTTCAGTCCAGAAACCACAAACAACACAATTTCAGTCCAGAAACCACAAATAACACAATTTCAGTCCATAAACTACATCTCAATTTCAGTCCAAATGATCTGCAATGCGAAATGAATTTGGGAAATAAGATAAGATAGCATAACGTGTACAAATTTAGCAATATCTCATATAAAAATATGTTTTAAAGTTAATGGCATAAGTACATAACTGCATACCATATCATCTTTGCATCGCATATAACTTTTTACTCATCCTGTGTGCTTGATTACTTGGTTCCAACACCAACACTAATACTACAGTGTAGAGATTACTCCTGCCAATACTAGTACTGCTGCTAATTTCACTATTCCTAATAGTATTAGTAATACTACTAATATCACCTTCATAGCCCCTAAGTTATATTAATACTTATCACCTTCCTAATATTAATATTGAACGTGATGATTCTAACTGGCCTGAATCTGAGAAGAACTGAAAGGGAAATTCAGTTTACGACACCATTGAATGTACATCAATATTATATTAAACCTGCAGTTCAGTTTACAACATACTGAATTCAGTTCATAACACAGCCTAAAACCTATGTTACTCATGTCCAAAATCAACCATACAAACTTGAAAACCAGAAAAATAAATTCAGTAAAAAAAAAATACCAGAAAGTAAACATCTAGAGTATCTGATTACAAATTACTGGTTATAATATCAAAGTTTTCCTTATCTCAGTGATGATGAATTGACAGCTTCATGTTCTGGTCTAAATTGCATCATTAGCTAGCAGCATCTTCCTACTCTTTCCACACATTGAAATAGAAACATTGAAACTGTTTTATTTCTGCCGGATACTGATGATTATGTACTTCGCTACCACTTTTCTTATTAACATAAGAATGTTTCAGACTTCGGGAAACATTTGGCTCAGCTCAAGGATTAAGGGTTTCTTTTCCTACCGAATACTGGTATCTTGGAATTAAAGCGAAGTGGTCTGTATATATAAGATGGGTCCAACACTAAAAAATTAAAACTATATAAGTTGTCAAATAGTGAAACAAATAAAATCAATAAACACAAACAAACTGGGTACTATATAGTTCAGATGCCTCATTTGAGCATGATTGGAAAAGGGGTTTCTTAATTCAATTCTAGCTTGAACTGTGGCTAGTGCATTTTATTGCATTACATATAGTCTCACATAAGTTATTCACATACCATAAAAGGATGAGCCACGCTGGAACCAATCAATCTATTTACCTCTCTAAGCACCAAGTGGAAACTTTTAGGAATTATCACAGAAACATATGTAGAAAAAATTATTATGTTGATAACCTCAAGAAGATGTTGCAAAAACAAACACCATCTGTCAGGAACAAAAATAGAAAAATAACAAAAAAAAATGGATAACAAAGTTCAGTTACGATACTCACTGACAAACGCCTACTCGCTTCACTAACCTATCTTTTCCTACCGAATACTGGCTATATGAGAATCCACTGTCTACTAGGGGTTGGAGAAGGCAAAAATACATCATCATACATAAATTCGCCTCTTCAGGGATGCTAAACTATGTGAATCAATGAGTGTTATAAAATAAAAAATAAAATTTGTAACTAAAAGCCTGAGTGAAGTTTAGGAAATCAAATATTCAATCATAGTTAGACTGATGGAGCAACAAAAACAATCTTAAAGCAAGTTAACTCAGACAAGTCATAAGCATGGTAATAATTTAGTTTTGAAATTACCTTAGCCCACTCATCAAATAAACTTTTTTCACACACAATCTTGTTTTTGTTATAATCCCATTAAAAACCGCTGCCAATAGTAAGCATTTCATTGATTGCCATTGCATGCTTCTTTAATATTTTGATTCTAGAATCAATGTTGGTGGTTGTTAACCTAGCAGTAGGTAGCTTTTCCACAAGTTTTTTCTCTATGACTTTCAAATATCCCGATTTGAAACCCGTGTCACTCTTCCACTTACCTTCAAGTGCTAATTCCGTCAATATGTCCACCAAAGTATCATCTTCAGATTGAACCCAAGTCCAATGAGGAGGCATATCAAACCTACATAGAAGTCCAATTAGTTGAAGAGTCTTAATTTTGTACACAATCAACATGTATTTTGTAACACAGTCAACAAAAGTACAAATAACTATATACAATATCAAGCAACATGCTAGTGGTAGTAGCTACCACTACAGGTTGCGCAAACAGAAAGTAGTTTAGGGGTTTCATTTGTTGTTGGCAAGTCCTAAGGCTTATTGCATGCTTATAACGTTTTGGGGAACATATCTTTATAGGTCATGGCCTCTTTGAGTTTTGTTTTTTGGTTGCCATTTCCACTCATGGAGGATCAAGATTGTATGAGCCTGGCAACAATTGTTAAAAATCCAGTCGGTCGGAGATCTCATTAATGCTTTAATTGTTGTTTGGATACCATTCGACTGTGAATTCAGATAAAGAAACTGTTGGCAGAATATAATGCTTATTGGATTAGGATAAGCCTATTCATATGTTTGTAGTTCACTCCTCACCCCATGTATCCTTGATCAACTCCTAAGTATAACACATATGGAAATTAAGGGGGTTTAATCTCAAGTACTTACTGCACCAATAAATTCTAGAATCTCAAGTATTGCACCAAGAATGTACGCACATGTCATGTTGCTCACTTACATGACTGACAAAAGCGAGATTTTAGCTAAATCTAATTTGTCTAGTCCAACTTCCAATTCACAATCTTTGTGCTAACTCAGTCAGGCTGACATGGGATGTTGCTAAAGGACATCCCATTTCGGCTGCAAGTGGCAAGGTAAAATGAGATAATGGATTTGGCTGAATTCAGATCTACATATTTATTGGTGTTTAAATACAGTGAAAGGCTGAGCTTTGATCATCTATTGGTACTTGACAAATATAATTTGGTTGTTTTCGTCAAAAATATCTAATTGGTTGGCGATTAAATGTAAGCTGGCATGGTGCCGTACCAAATCAAGCATGAGTCTCAATAAATTTAATACCCACACCTATCTTTCCAGAAAATGAAAAGGGAAAAAAAAACACGCCTAAATTTTGGCTTAGGTCATGTCGAGGTTTTGATATTTGCCTTGCAAATTGGAGGTCCAGGTTTCGATTTCTTCGTGATAGCCACTAACAATAAATGCTTTAACTCGGTCATGTATTTTTAAAGTGATTATTGGTCTCTGTTTTGATAAATTGAGGCTACACTAATATTGGATTGACGGTACCTGGGTATGTTAATACAATGCAGGACAAAATCCTTCTGAAGATCAGTTACCTTGTACCTACTCTGAAATAACAACAAAGATTACAGTTAGAATTCTGATATCAACACAATGCAGGAAAAAATTCTGATATCAATACAAGAAATTTGAAGTGAATTTTAACACAAGAGTCACAAGTGACAAGACTATAGATGTACATTCATTACCTAATTGCATTAAATAAATGTAAAATGTGCCAAGGTGATACCAGTATGCTCAGATTGTACACTAACCAGTGCCACTAGTACTATAATACAACTGACCAAATTTATTGAACGAAACAGGAAATGCATACCATGGACATTTACCTGAGCTGAGTAGGAAAAACCCTGAATTCAAGAACAAACCTCAATTTCAAACCGAATAGCTTACAAAATTAAAACAACCTAGAACAGTTCTACTCCTTACAAATTTACCACAAGACTCTACAGTTGAGATCTTGTGGAGATGAGGACATAACAAAAGGCAACTCTGGTTCATCAGTTAATGTGAAGACACAAACTATTGTAACAACTCTGATTAACTGAGATTAATACCATCCACAAAAAACATAAACAATATAGACTAATACAGGAAAAGGATAAATCATTTTTAACTAACTAAACGTCTACGTCTAAGTATATGTGCAATTCATCTTTCCCACATTTGATCAGCTAACTCCTTCCTCTGAACAACCCAATATTCTGAGGAATCAACATATTCTATCATTCGACTTTCTTGAGGAGAAACCAAATTAATCGGTCCATCTTCGTAGTTATCTTCCGGTAAGAATTCATCCATGGGCATTTCTCTAATGATGAGGTTATGAATCAAACAACATGTCATATAATGTATGTTTACCGGATACCATGATGGGCTCCTAAGTATTGCCCATCTCATTTTCAACAGTCCGAAAACCCCTTCGATCACATTCCTAGCCCTATAATATTTCATATTGAATAATTCTTCAGCTGTCATGGGTTCTAGATCTTGATGACATTCCTTCAAATGATAACGTTGATCTCTAAAAGGAGCAAGAAATCCTCCACTATTTGGATAACTGGCATCGACAAGGTAATAGTAACCTAAACAAGTCAGCAAGTAAACAACCATCATTTCTTAATAAAGAACACGAGAATCACCCACTAATCCGCGGATTTGTAATTCAATACAATAATGAACTTACCATGTGGAAATTTTAAGCCATTCTTTTTGTATATTGCTTCCCTAAGAACACGAGAATCGGAAGCTGAACCTTCCCATCCAGGATACACATATATAACCTCCAAGTTTTGGGAACATACACATAAGACATTGGTAGCAATTGGACTCTTCCTTGTACGATACCTAGGCTTGTACGCAGTAGCAACATGGACACTAATATGTGCCATCTAATGCCCCTAAACAATTCTAAAGGTAAACAAGGGGTTAATGATTCATCACAAATGAGAAGTATATGTTTAAAAGAGATTAAATATCTAAATTCAAGTTCATACCTTAAAGCAATTCCATCCCTGGTCAACAGAACTTGTAGCCACTGCTACTGGTTCTTTAATCAACTCCCTTGAAGCCTAATAACTCCTTTCAAGACCGTGTTCACATGTCTACTAATGGTTTCTCCGGATCGCTTGAATGTAAAACCTACAACTCTATTCTTATGGTGATGTGCAATTACATACAAAAATATTGCGACCATTTTCCTCAACATCACAGTTCCTATTATTTTCTAGTCCACTAATAGTGCGAAACTTATGACAAAGAATTCGAAAAGTACGTCTATTGAGACGAAGCTGTGATTTACATGTTGTGTCACTTTTGTAAACAAGATCCTGCATCACCCACAATCGTACAATAATCATTTCAAAACGATTATTGGATCTCAATACAGAACTTTGATGACACAATACATATGAATAAAAGTAGACATGAAACAAAGTTACAACATCCATTGTTGTCCTAACATAATCGGTCATCATTTCAAGTTTTCTTTTCTTTGTCAGCATTAGAGGAGCCATACTGGAAAAGACAACAACTCATTCTCAGTAAAAAAACCAAGAGACAGAAAATTCAGTTGTTATATAACAAATTACATATTTCTGCTACATAGACTACATTCAGAATGATTTAGTAACATTTTATAAAGCAAATCAAATCAACAATCTGCTTAACTATTAGAATATTGAATTCATGTTTTTTAAATGAAAAAGAACATTGAACTCCATAATAATTCAGCTACAGATACAGTCTAGGTTCTAAAATCACAAAATCAGTTCAAAAATGAAATGTAGAAGAAAACAAAGGTGCATAAAATGATGTTGCTAACATATTAGAAATATGTAACACAAGTCGGCAGAGGGAGTTAGTAAAAGAGAAGAGCAACAGAGTTAGTAAGAGAGAAAATCAGGCTTTAAAACACAGGCTGGGATCAGTCAGTACATAAGGGGAGTTAAACTAAAGACAGTTTAAAAGGAACCAAGTTAGTAAAAGGGTTAAAGTAGATAGTAAGGTCAGTAAACAAGTGCAGAAACAAATGAAATGAAGTGCAGTGATAGATGGGCAACAACTAATAATCAAACTATAAGCTACAACAAACGAAAACTACTAACCTAATAATAAAGGGAGTCACAACAACTATAAACTATAGAAGTCACAACTAGCTTTAAAAAGTATACACCCGGTGGGATAGCTCCATCTTAAATTAATCTTGACCTTATTATACCTGCCAGGAGTAGAAAAGTGTCTGTTATATTAATGTATACCGCAAGGGTCCGAGCCGAAATATGTATCTATTGATGTATATTAACTTTGATAAGTTAAACTTTCATTTAAATTACTAAGTAGATGTTGAATGATCCATTCTAGGAAATTTTTATCAATATACAAGTGTCATGCTAACTAACTTGTCTTTAAGTGAAAAAAAGGAGTTAAAAGGCAATACTGCCCAAGTTAAATTATGGTGTGAGAACCCCTAATGTTGATACTGACGTGTAGGTGAAGTCGTGATCATTTCATTACCCACTAGACAAGATCCACACAAATTTAACAAGATTTAACTATTACAGTAAAGACAGTCTAAAAGGAACCAAGGAAGTAAAAGGGTTAGATTAGATAGTAAGGTCAGCAAACAAGTGCAGAAACAAATGAAATGAAGTGCAGTGATACATGGGCAATAACTAATAATAAAATTATAAGCTACAACAAACGACAACTACTAACTTAATAATAGTTAAATCCAGACCACCAACCAAGAGTATGGGCTACAGGGACAGTATTCAAGACTAACAACTGCTCTTTTACTAACACAAACAATTATGGGCATAAGAACTGAACCTATTAACTCACCAGAACGTAGTGGTACTAGTTGTTCAAGAGATAATGTCAAAATGCACAAGGATTTCTTGAAAGTCATGCGGAATAATTTTCTAGGAATATCGGGAGAGATCAAATATGTTTAAGTTCTACTACATCTTCAAAAGGAAAAATGAAAGTCAAAAGCTTAAATGAGCAACATTTGTATGCAGAGGGAGATTCTGAAGTTGAATTGTCATTAAGCATTGGATTTGGATGCAGCCTCCCTACTGTCTTTTGACAGTGCCATGTTCACATTCAAGTAACTAGGATTGCATAACTTTTTAGGGAATTACATTGAACTAAATAAAACATATACATATATGTAATCACCCTTGTACTAATTACTAAATTCAAAAACAATAGCTGGAAATGATGATAGAAAGTCATTGTGTTATTTAAAATCTTTGAATGCCCTGATTATACTTGTTAGTGAACTAGACTGACAGTGAGACCAACTATGATGGCTGACTAATTTTCTATAGTAGGAATGATATGGGTCATTACAGTTGATATATATGAGTATCGGCATGCCCCTTCAAGTACATGATAACTGCTTAAATTTCTTGAACATCACTACATAATAAGAAGCTACTCATATATCTGGAACATAGTATTGTCTGGCACTGTTGCCCATAGTTTGTTTTTCCCACCAGGGATGACTTTATTTCTCCCTTCCACTAACTATCCTATCTTAGTTTTCATTTTTTGTACGATGTGAATAAAGTTCACAAGATTTGATTTTATGAGCAAAGATAACACTTGCATCATACTTCCATATGAACCATATAACCATAACTATATGAGACTGCAAGGTTGCTTGGTGCAGGGCATGAAGAAAAAACAATCAAAAACATACTTTTTCAATGAAGTTCAGTAAAACTTACTTTAATAGCCTAAGTAACAGTAACTTATGGTAATAAATTCATATATATATCTAAGCTAGTACCAATAAACGAATACCATAATTAATCAAAGAGACACCATTTTTCTAGATTCCCAGGAAAAAAAAGGCACACTGAGCCACCTTGACGACGCCCCAGGAAAATATAGCATGGAGAAAATATCATAATCTTTTATTGTTAATACCAAACTTAAGTTTCATACATTCTCTTATCAATGATCAGATGAATAAGGTTTAGACCCCTCCAAAGGGAAACAACAAAACCACATTCAGGTAAAAGAAAATCTACAGTTTCAGTTTGATACTCATGACATAATAAACTACACAGAGTCAACTGGGACAATTTTCCCCAATTCTGGCCTTTATGTTAAACAAACATCCACTCATAAGTATCTTAATAAATAATTTTACTATAGGTATTACCCAACTACCAGATTGTGTGTCATTCAACCTTTTTCTTTAACTCAAATACTTATATAAAGACTTGAAAAAGGTCAAATATATGTGAGTAATCTTTGAATGCCCTGATTATACTTGTTAGTGAACTAGACTGACAGTGAGACCAAGTATGATGGATGACTAATTTTCTATAGTAGAAATGATGGGGGTCATTACAGTTGATACATATGAGTATCGGCATGCCCCTTCAAGTACATGATAATTGCTTAAATTCCTTGTACATGACTACATAATAAGAAACTATAGCAACAAACCATTTAAGCTTTTGACTGAGGTATCTTTCATAAACTGATCAGAAGTAGCAAATTTACCACGTGGTACTATGGGACTAGTCTAATAGACCTATACATCACATCACCATTATATATACGTCTACTCTTTTTTACAAACCACAATCTATACACCCATTACAAAAAATGGAGAATAAGGCAGTACATGTATACACCCATAGATTCACTCATACAATCTACTTGGGAGGTGTGGTTCAACTGAAACCAAAAAAAAAAAAAACACCAACCCATACTAAGGCCAGATTAATATCAAAACGTTCATCAAATTACAAACACCAATATCTTCCATCACAAGCAAAAACAAAACATAATGCTACCACCCCCACCAAAACTTTTTCATTTTGATCCCTAATCGAAGGCCTAAATCACAATGTTCCACTTGACCTTAACAAACCCATAACCAAACATTTTAACTTAATCTAATTCAATCAAAATTAAACTTGGAAACCCTAAAAAAAAGAGAAGAGAGTAGATACCAAATTCCACTAAAAAAAAGTAAGAAATCAAGCAGAGAGTATGAGAGTATGAGAAGACACAAATTTGGAAACCCTGGAAGTCAGAATCAGAACGAATTGGAAACCCTAGAGAAGGAAATCAATCAGTGATGGATCATACATGTATATAAATATGAGCAGGAAATCAAGCAATATTATACGTACCTAATCCTCAAGATGATCATAAGAGAAATATGATCTTCCTCTGCTGCGTCGTCTCAATCTCTTCTTTCGGTTCTCTCTTCTCTCTTCTCTCGGTTCTGAAAATGAAAATGAAAATGAAAATGAATCGATTACCCTTTTGATTTGAAGAGGATAATTTGGTAATTTTGTTGATAATTCCATGTTTCCCTTTGGAATTGGATTACATTCCATTCGCTTCCGGGTGGAATAGAAATGAAAGTATCCAAGGGAATTGGATTCCCTAAGAATTGGATTCTAACTTTGGATGGGCTGTTTGGTTGGAGGGAATTGGGCATATTCCCTTGGAATCCAATTCCTGGGCTCCCAATTACTCGAACCAAACGCTATATTAGGTTAAACCAATAAGATTAAAAATACAATAAGAAAGAAATCATGTCTTGATCGAGAACAGTATGCATACAACATTTAGTTTTCCAAATTCAGTTTATCTCTCCACCGAATTAAATTAGCCAAAGGTTTAACACTAATGGGTTTCGTAATACTGATTTTGATCTACCACTAGATTGCCATCCATCTCTATTTAAATAATACTTGTTCGGTTTGTACAGCTAACCTGCAGACCAAAAAAATAATTATTAAGAACTTATTTATCCCGATTTGATTTTGATCTATACATCATCATTTTCTTCATTTATAGTTAATTTTTTTCTTGATTTCTTGTATGTGCAACTTTCTTTGATTTCTCAAAAACACATACCAAAAGACTTGTATTTATTATCAAAGGAAGTTAAAATAATCTTTGATGATTCTTGATTGTTTGAAGGATTGAAACATAAAAGGAAAAATAATAACACCATGAGAATCGGTAAAGAAACAGATAAGAAAGGTGTTTTTTCTTTTGTTTGATAACTAGACAAGTGAATGTGTATTAGGGTTTGTAAGGATAAGTATGTAACTGGCTATATTATTTCTTCTCAAATGGTGAGAATTTGACCAAGGTCGACGAGAATTTGACCATATCAGAAGGCCCAGATGGGATAAATAACGAATAGGACATTTTTTAGAAAGTTTTAAAAAAACTGGGGCATATTATTCTTTCGCTTGTTAATTTGGGGGAATTTTAAGGTAATTCCTAATATCTAATTACATTGTTCCTAACACTAACACTAATTGTATAGTACAATCTAACCATAAAACTTATTCCAACACTCCCCCTCAAGCAGATGCACGAATATCTCACATGCCTAACTTGTCGTGGAAAGAGTTGAATGGAGGACTTGGAACTTCTTTTGTCAGAATGCCCGCAATATAGTTTTTATTTCTAATAAAGGAGTGTTGATAATCCCTTCATTATACTTTTCTTTGATAAAATATTTATCCACCTCCATATGCTTAGTTCTGTCATGTTGGATTAGATTGTGAGCAATGTTGATGGTAGCCTTGTTGTCGCAATATAGCTTCATATGACTTATAGTGTTGAATCCAATTCTCTCCAACAATATTCTTAACCACAATAACTCGCATATTATTTGAGCTATAGCTCTAAACTCTGTTTATGCATTAGATCTAGCTACCACTGATTGTTTTTTGCTCCGCCAAGTTACTAAGTTTCATCCCACAAATGAACAATGGCTAGAGGTAGACCTGCTATCAACCACAAAATCTGCCCAATCAACATCAATGTATGCTTCAATTTCCACACGCTTATTCTTAGAGAATAACAAACCTTTTGCTGCTGCAGAGTTTAGGCAACGAAGAATTCAATACACTGCCTCCATATGTGACTCGCCTGGTGCATGTATAAACTAATTTACCACACTTATAATGTACGCAATCTCAATGAGTGTGATACAAGTAGATTATCTTTCCCACTAACCTTTGATACCTTTGTCTGTCAACTGGGATGTCGTCGGTGTCTTCTCCCAACTTCATATTTGGCCCAACATGTGTGTCAATGGGCTTACAACCTAACATTCTTGTCTCAGCTAGAAGATCCAGAACACACTTTCTTTGGGAGATAAATATTCCTTATTTTGATCTTGCTACTTCAATTCCTAGGAAATAACGCAAGGTTCACAAGTAATTTATTTCAAATTCCTTAATCCAATTAAGATTTCAACTTTCCTATTTCTTCCACATCATTACTGGTTATTACAATATCATCGACATAGACAATAAGCATGGTGAATTTTCCACTGCATGAATGTTTGAGGAACAAAGTATAAGCTGCATGACTTTGGTGATATCCACATCTCAACATACTTCCGATAAAGCTACCAAACCATGCTTCTGGACATTTCTTTAATCCATATTGAGATTTCTTCAGCTTACACACTTTTCCTTCGTTAGTAGCTAGTTTAAACCTTGGAGGAATTTCCATGTACACTTCCTCTTCCAAGTCACTATTAAGGAAGCACTATTCATATTGGATTGTTGAAGATGCCACTCCTTGTTTGCTGTCAAAGATAACAAGACACAAATGGTGTTCATTTGCGCAACATGTGCAAAGGTTTCTTGATAGTCGATTCCATAAGTCTAAGTATATCCCTTAACTACCAGTCTATCTTTCAGTAGTTCCAATAGAACTGTGCTTCATAGTGAATACCCACTTACAACCAACTGTCTGCTTCTCTTTTGGTATCTTGACTTTATTCCAAGTGGAGTTCCTTTATAGAGCTTTCTTTTTTGCCACTATAACATCCTTCTACCTTGGACTGTCAAAAACATCTTCAACCTTTGTAGGAATCGTCACAAATGATTATTGGTGTGCAAAAACAGTATAGGTGGGAGACATATGATGAGAAGAAACAAAGTTAGAATCATATGGCCAGTAGAATAACCATATCGAGTTGGAGGCTTGCAAGTACGAGTATGATTTTTAGAAAAAATGTGATTATCCATAATATTTATGGACTCATCAACTGAAAGATCATCGTCATTAATAAATTAAAGTTATTTCCACATGAACTGTAGAAGGTTCTAGTTCATAATTACATGTCACCGAAGTAGAAAATTTACGAGGCAGAGAGTGAGGGCCTTGTCTATTTGTTTATAAACCTGAAGTTCAGGAGTCATGACCAGTGGAGTAGTATCACTTTCCTTACATATGTTAGGTTCAGAACGTATGTCATTCCAATATATGAACTATCCCCCTAAAGAGAAGTCTGATCCTCCAGGAAGTAAGCTTTATCTTCACAAAAGGTTGCATCCATACATACAAAGAACTTTCCCATAGGAGGGTGACAACACTTGTAGCCTTTTTGAGTAGCCGAATATCCTAAGAAAACACACTTAAGAGCTCTAGGATTTAGTTTACTCATGTCATGAGATTGAAATAAAAGACCAAGAGAAATCACATCAAGAGGTGTTTAAATTTGAGAACTCGAGAAGGCATCTTATTAATCAAATGTGTTGCAGTATCCAATGCAATTTTGGCACATTCAAAGAAAAAACAAGCATCCATCAACTTCTAACAAGTGGAAATTTTTACGCTCGACAACTCAATTTTGCTGAAGGGTATTTGTACAAGAGGTTTGGTGGACAATCCCATTTTTTAAAAAAGTAGAGGAAAGATCTTTTTTTAGTACTGAAAACTCATGAAAGCAAAGTGGATATCGCTTTTGTCTTTCAATAAATAAACCCAATAAACAAGAGAGTAATCATCAACGGAAGTAACAAACCAACGAGAACCAGAAGAGTTAAACACACGAGAAGGACCCAAACATCACTGTGTATAACAACAAAAGAAGATAAACTTCTATTCATACTTAAAGGATAGGAAACACGGTGATGTTTAGCTAACTCAAACACTTCACAATGGAACTTAGATATATCAAGTTTTGGAAACAAAATGGGGAACAACCTGTGCAAGTACCCAGAATAAGGATGTCTAAATCGTTTATGACATATCCAAACTTGCTCCTCCGAATTAGACACACTAGTTGATTTGTAGGCCCTTGTACTGTCATCTTGTGTTCTCTCCTGCAAGTCTAAGTAGTAAGGTCCCCTCTTTGTTTAACAAGACCAATCGTCGCTCCCAAAGGAAGGTCCTCAAAAACATAATGAGAGTCAAAGAAGGTAATGCAACACTTTAAGCTTTGGTTAATTGAATGGTAGATAAGAGGCTGCAAGAAAGGTTGGGACATGTAACATCTTAAAAGGGACATGGAGTTAGTTATCAAAATATGTCATTCACCAGAGACAATAGATGGAGATCCATCAGCTGTCAAAATAAAAGGTTTACTGGAACTAGGATTATTTGTGGAGAACAAGCTGGACCTGGTAAACATGTGATCAATTGCTCCACTATCGATAACCCAAGAATCCTTAGATTTATCACATGTAGAGCTTGGTGCCCTCCTAAAGTTATCAGTGATACTGATTCAACCAAATAATTAGACCCAACAAAATTTTCTTTTAATGACATCATTCGAGCATGATCTTTTTTTTATCATCTACTCTAAATGAAATTGAGATGGATGATGAAAACCACCCGAGGATGACGATGAAGGTTGAAACTCTCCGTCATCAGTTATGTGGTATGTTCTTGGACCACCATTTCGGCCTCTTATTATTCCTCCAGAACTTCCACTAGAATTACCTCATATTATTCCTTCATTCCGCTATTGTGGACGACCATTGAATTTAAAACATATCTATTGGCATGTCTATGCTTGTGACAATAGTCACACTATAAAGAATCTTTCTCGTCAGACTTTCGGTTGCTTTATAGTATGATTGTTGGATCATGAGTAGATGAAGTAATAACATTCATAGTTGAACTTTCTTGAGGTACTTAAGATATCATAGCAGCTCGACGAAGTTCTTCAGATTTAACAATCCTATAAACTTCTAGAAGACTCGACAATGGGTCTGTCCCCAAAATTTGAATCCTGATGGGATCGAAATCAGAGTCGAGACCGGCAATGAACTCAGTGATTCAACCTTTTTCAATTCTCTTATGTAACTTGGTGGTATCAACTACACATTCCCTGTCATATGGCTGGAGGACATCAAGTTCTTGCCATAGATCTTGAGAAGTATTATAGTAAACCGATAAAGGTTTATTATTTTGAGATGTCTATATAACTCGACGGTTCAAGTCATATATTTGTGTAGCATCACCACTCACAACATAGATATGAGAAACTGCATCCCACACTTGTTTTGCAGTGGCTAGGCGTATAAAACTACCCATGAGGTTAAGGGCCATTAAATCAAGGCGTTTTCTTCCACCCAAGTCTCATATGTATGGTTTGTGGTTGCTGGACATACTTTGCTTCCGGTTAAATACCTAAGTTTTCCTTTACTCGTAATATAAAGTTTCACATAACAAGACCAAACAAGATAGTTTGCATCATCCAACTTATAAAATGTCATCTTGACATTTATATTGTCATTACAAGAAAAGTCTAGAGATGCGAACTCCTAGAATGAGAAGGACTACTATTTTTAGTAATTCCAGACATAGATCTACTATTAACTTGGTGAAAAAAAGAGAGGCAAACTTCAATTAAGAAACCAACTTAACAATCTCTTATGAATAGCTCACATATTCTTCAATAACAACTTAAGGATCTAACTTACGGATCATAGATCGAAGCTAAAGGGGATCTAATATGAATTTTCTCTCTGTCTTGCTCTGATACCACGTAGAAACAGAGAGAGTGAATGAAAAAGTATGTTTCACTTACAAGAGAGACTCCTTTTTATATTATAGAATTACAACAATACCCACTTCAGGGTTAGGTAAAATATCTAGTTATATTGTTCATAACAGTAACACTAACACTAATTGTACAGTACAATCTAACCATGAAACTCATTCCGACAGTATCAAAGGTTTTTCAGACTTGTTCGAGAAACATCTGAGCAAAAAACAAATGCACATATTCACCCGTTTGAAAAGAATCTATTTACCTCGTCAACCTTCGAACCAGCTTCATCTGCATGAAGGTTGAAACTGAACTCGGGCAGATTGGTAAACGATGTTATCGTCTCCACCAGCATCACCCATCTCCGCCACCACCGCTCATCTCTAAACAATCCATAATATCCTCTGGCGTTCTATTAAGAATTGATAACTAAATATTGGTACATGAATTTCCTCCATCTTTCTAACTGCTGCTAGTAAGATGCAACAAAACTTGATCTTTCATTTCAAGTTGAAATTTTGGGGATTGGTACATTGAAAAAAATTCCTCATTTCAATGGGTAAAAATACCCTAACCATTTTGAGGGCCACCAAAAACCAATTTAGGACTACTAATAAAACAAAATAAGGTCATTATGAAGTAAAATCAGCACATCCATTATCCATATATTTTCTTTAACGGCTAATTTATCCTTGTCTAATTCGTGTTAAAAATTAACTAAATTATAATTAGTTAATTATTTTTTGTAAAAATAATATTTTTTTCAATTTTTTTAAATTTTTTTTTTACTTTCTTTTGATAGCTTTTTATTAATTTTTATTTAAAAATTAATTAATCTTTTTGTTAAAAAAAAACTAAAATAAATAATCGGTAGATAACTAATTTTTCGAAACTACCGATTATGGTAGTAGAAAAATTCAAAAAATTTAAAGTTTAATAATATTTATTTCTGGAGCTAGTTTCATAATCGGTAGATAACAAATTTGTTGAAACTACCGATTATGAAAATAGAAAAATTTGAAAATTTTAAAGTTTGAATTTTTTTATTTCTGGGACTACTTTCATAATCGCTAGATTACCAATTTGCCGATACTACCGATTGTGTATGTTGCCCCAAATTGAAAATCGAAAAAATTATCAAAATTCCAACATTTTGAACATTTATAATCGGTAGTTTAAGAATGTTTTAAACTACCGATTATGTATGTTGCCCCAAATTGGAAATCGAAAAAATTATCAAAATTCTAACATTTTGAACATTCATAATCGGTAGTTTAAGAATTTTTTAACCTACCGATTATGCATGTAGCCTCAAATTGGAAATCGAAAAAATTATCAAAATTTCAACATTTTGAAAATGCATAATCGGTAGTTTAAGAATTTTTTAATCTACCGATTATGCATGTAGCCCCAAATTGGAAATCGAAAAAATTATCAAAATTCAAACATTTTGAACATTCATAATCGATAATTTAAGAATTTTTTAACCTACCGATTACGCATGTAGCCCCAAATTGGAAATCGAAAAAATTATCAAAATTCTAACATTTTAAAAATACATAATCGGTAGCTTAAGAATTTTTAACCTAACGATTATGCATGTAGCCCCAAATTGAAAATCGAAAAAATTATCAAAATTTCAACATTTTGAAAATGCATGATCGGTAGTTTAAGAATTCTTTAACCTACCAATTATAGCGCAAAATGTGTCCAGGAACAGGCAGTTCCATCGTTAAGTGTAATCGGTAGATATTATCTACCGATTGTATAACACTAACATAATCAGTAGATTGTTATCTACCGATTGTTGATGAACAAAATGTAAAAATTATCAAATTTCCAACATTTTCAACAATATTATCAAATTGAAAAAATTCATAATCGATAGATAACTAATTTTCCGAAACTACCGACTATGATAGTAGAAAAATTCTATTCGGGCTTATTGAATAATCGCTAGTAATCGAAATGGTCAAAACTACCGATTATACAATGGTTTTATCAAAAAGTTATCAAAAAAATTTGAAAAAAACTTTAAAAATAAATTTTTTTAAAAAAATTATTTAGATTAGTAAAAGGATTAATGATAATTACTTGATTACTGAGAGGATATTTAAGTATTTTTACATACCATTTGGTTATCCCATAGCCACATCTACAGGATGGGTTTAAAAAAGTGGCCCCAAATTGGTTTTGGGTGGCCCTCAAAATGGCTAGGAAAAATACGGGAGAGTTTTTCACTAGCTCTCTTGCAATTTCTCCATTACAGTTTTAGGAGTCAGACAGTACCGTGCACTGTGTTTCCAGAAATTCAAAGTGTAAATATTTCATTCATTTGCAAGAGTAGCCACACACAATCATTGTCAAATAGAGTATATTGATAAGTTCTTTTTTGTTCTTAAATCACACTACATATTGTTATAGAATAATATTTAGGTGTGTTCTCATGACAACAAAAAATCAGTATAATTTCTGGCCCCAGTCCAGACCTCCTTCTGAACCTTCCTTCTCAAAAAAAGACACAACCACTGAAACTGCCACGTATCCTACAATCTACCTGAAAAATAAAATGAAGGTCCTGTAAGTGATGTTAACATCATCAAATGTTTAAAGAATGCAAACTTAGAGCATGACAAGGTTTTCATTTATTACAAACAAGTTGCATTTACTCATGTAATTCTATAACTTATAACCCATTTACTAGCAGGAAGAATGAGCAATACTCATCCTTCTTATTTCATGAACCTGTTTATTCTTTTAAGCTACAATGTAATTTATCAGGCAAGCACTTTGGAAGAAAAGAGAAAAAGCACTATACATGCACTAATTCATCCTTCTTATTTGTTTTACTCTCTCGACAAAACTAAATAGTTTGTAACCATTTAAGCACCGTAGGTTCCTAACCATATCCAGTGCTAAGTAACTTCCATTATATCAGCTTTTAGATGAACATGAAATTGGCAGATCTAACAGGAGAATATGATAAACATTACAGATCAAAATATGATGATCACCAACTTTCAGGGCTCAAATCGCTTCACATGACCACATTTTTCAAACAGTAATTCAAATGTTGCATCTCCGCGACACAATATGAACATGAAAACTTGAACTGACTAACACTAGCATGAGCATATGATTTAATGGTATGATTCTGAATCAATCAGATATATACTCACGGGGATACAGATCCTACAACAAACAGAAGCTAACCTCTTGTCAAAACATAACAATATTTTGCGTGTAATCCCCAAAAACAATTTCAAAAATAAAAACACAACAGCGGCTAACCCTATATAGACTGGCACATTAGGGTTCGATTACTATGCAGTTAGGAGTCAGGTATTAGGCGTGCTGCCATGAAGTCCAATCCGTACAAGTATAGCAAAAATGTGGTTCCTACAGAATTCAACCTGTATGGTATCTAGGTTATCAGATTTCTCAAGCAATCTTACTGAAGCAGATACAGAAACATAATTCTTTAAGACTTCCAGTGAGATGTCTGGAGGACTAGATCAGCAGATGAATTAAAAGCCAGGGAGCAAATCTGGTAGCTGCAGGTATAATTAATCTGAACACACAAGGAATTGGAGGTAGCATTTCACCAATGTCAAGTCATGGGCCTGTTACTCCAGCCTCATTTTCTATGTATCGGTGCTCTACATGACCGACATAATACTCGACTTATTATACAGAAGACCACCACACAGATTCTAGTCAGTGAACAATTGAGACTAGAGACGCCTTCTTTCTCAGTCACAGAGACAGGATGGCATTTGATAACACCCTGATAAACCTAGTAGTTTAAGGACTTGAGATAAACTCGAGAGCAACCCATGCAACAGATTTCACAGTATAACTCCTCGAAAATATAGGCTTGATTGGCCACGGATTTTGCAGTCAAAGAAGTAATCTAAGGAGCTGAATGAAAACCTGGCAGGAGCTAAATGAACACTAATATGAGCTTCATTTTCTTAGAGACGGTATCCCACATTCAGGAACTGAAGGTGCCGCCATATTATTCAACACTAGATTACCTTCCAATGTAACTTACAAACCGGACCTACAAGGCGCACAGTTTAGATCAAGGTACTATCAAGTTTAAAGGCGTTAAAGCTACCAATCAAGTCAGACATGTGATTATCCCAAAAAAAATAATCAGACATGTGTTTAAAATATCATGTGCCACACAAGTCAAAAGCTGATAAATAGTTTTCATAACAATCAAGATTAGGCCTTCCTTTCACATCAGTTTAAACAACAACAAACTTAAAAATAGAGTACGTACACCAGGATTGCCTACTCTAGCATATATCTCCATAATTCTCATTTTAGACGAGTGCGTATATTACTTTACTATACATAGATACAAATAAAAGCTTTTACAAACCGAATATCTAGGAACAGATTCTACATCAAAGAAGTCATATTGAATATCTCAACAAATATATATGTTCAAAATTGCACTAGGTTACATGTTTTTTCAAACAGGAGACACAATCAATCAAAATGCACATAAGAAACTACACCATTTCAAGTTTAGAATGTATAAAAATGTACTTACCCAATTTGATCTTCAATTATCTTTATCAAACTTTCCAGACGAAATCTTTCTAGCAGCTCTTGCATTATCATACTCAAACTTAAGTACATTACTTATATGTGAGCAATCCTTAATATAAAAAAACCTTCCAAGAGCACTCTCTTCAATTACAGGAAAATAATTGATAACAAAACCATTAACAACCCAAAACCACATCACCCCTAAAAACAAACCCAATCCAGCACCAGCAAAAACTTGACCAACAGTATGATACCCTAAATAAACCCTAGAATACATAGTCAACAAAGCAAGTGGCCATGGACTAATCCCTACAATCCATTTATAAACTTTACTACCAGAAAGCCCAATTCCATTATAAGTAAGTAAAGTAAAATACATAGCAAAGAAAAACATGTATTGTGAATGACTAGATGGCCAACCATGAGAATCACATGTTTCAAGTATAACACATGTTTCTGGTCTTGATTGTTGAAATGAGTTTTTAACAGTTTCGTTGATAAATTGAGATATTATTAAACCTAAAGCAAAAAATATACCCTGTAACTCACGCCTATAGAGAAAATGAGAAACAAATCCACCAAGACTAATGAAAACTGGAATTAGTGATACCCATGCTAAGAAATGACCTAATTGATCTCCTTTTGTGTATCTTACATGAGTTAGGGTAACTGCTTTTAGTGAAGGTACGGTGACTCCGGTCATCGTCATTGAATTCTGGGATCGGGAAATTGCTGTGGAATTTTAGGGTTTTCGATTCAAGAAATTTCGTTAGTTACGGAGAAACTGACTTTCACATTTTGATTCGACAGCGTGTCACACGTGAAAGAAGACACGGAGATTTCGACATGTGTAAAGTTAGTAGCATCGACTGTAACAATTGAAACCCCGATTGCGATTTTGTAAAGTCGGTGAACCGAAGTTACCTTTTTATGTTGCGCAAACGAGGGTTAATGGGTGGCCCACTATTATGTCGATAACAGATAACAATCCAGTTTTTACTAGACTTATTTTAGGTTAAGAAAATACTAAACTAAAATAAACATTACTGATTTTTTAATCCTTAAAGATTAAATGACACCTATAGTCCTACATGGCTAATCTATATTTTTTCTACGTATTATGTTTGCGCTATAAATTATCTAAAGACTTGGGTAGAAAATGAAATTTACAATTAATAGACACTCCTTATTCTTTTTTCTATCTTCTATTCTCTCTTAATACATAGTTAGCATATATATATGACTAACAGTATTAGAGCGTGATACTATTGAATATCTAATTTTACATGTTATCAGTACGAAGAGTTCGTAGCGGTTAAGTTATTTTTACGGCAGATTTTTTTAACCAATTGGTGAAAAACGGCATCGTCGACCTACAAAAATTATTATGTTTCTTTCTCTAATTTTTTCTATTGTGTTTTCATTAATTATGATGTTATCCTTGTACTTATCTATATAATATTTGTTGTGATCAGGATATCATAACAGGTTAACGTTTCAATTTTTATTGAATCTTATATCAATTAAGGCATATATATATTATAAAATATATACGTTAATTTGTATTTGTTGGTAAGTATGGGAAAGGTTCCACCATAAGTTGAAATATTGTGTGATATAATATGGACACAAGACGCGCGCCCTGCTAGCTGGTTGATTTTAGAAGTGATCTGTAACAGAGTGCTAGCAGGTCTCTATCAGTGGTTCCTGAAGTAACCGGTAACTGATATTGAGGTAATTTTTGCCATAATAATGTGTCCATATGCACATTTGTAAAATGATATTTCGTCGACCCTAATGGTAACGAAAATGGAGATTTATTGATATTATTTTAGTACCATAAATGTGTATTTTTATATACCTTTTTACTTTTTTTTTTGATTACTTAGGTTTGTAATAATGGATTTCCAAAGCAATCCATGAGAAGTTTTCGACCCCTGGAGCAGTCCGACATAGAATTTGTAAATTCCTGTAGCAATCCAAATATTCTGGATTCCAGCATTAATCCATAAAAATAGACTCCAATAGTAATCTATGGAATAATTGGGTTCCAGGAATACACGATAAAATTTGGGGTTCCCGAAGTAGCCCATGGTTACTAAATGCTTTTGTTAATAACTTTATTATTATTTTCTCTCGTCTATCTGTGCCAAAGGATATGGATTCTAGAAGTAATCTATCCAGTATTAAATGGACGATAGAGATATATGTCTCAAAGACAACGGAACAACAAACACAAATTTTTCAAACCATTTATAACCTTGTAGAGGTTTTGGGAAATCTGAAATACCATTTCGGGTTCAAATAATGTGATAGACGGCACATATATATTACAAAATATATATGTTAATTTGTATTTGTTGGTAAGTATGGGAAATGTGAGTATCGCAACTTCGCGAACTTTGTTAATTTTCTTTATCATTTTATTATGGTATTATAGGTTTTAATACCGGCGAGGCGAGAAATTGTCGCATCCCTGAAGGATGGCATAAATTTGATTTTTCTTGCTCTAATGATCTCCAGAAAATTTAAAACAATTCCACCAGAAGTTGGAATATTGTGTGATATAATATGGACATAAGACGCGCGCTAGATGGTTGATCCCAGAAGTGATATGTAACAAAGTGCTAGCAGGTCTCTATCAGTGGTTTCTGAAGTAACCGGTAACTGATATTGAGGCAATTTTTTCCATAAGAATGTGTCCATATGCACAATTGTAAAATGATATTTCGCCGACCCTAATGGTAACGAAAATGGAGATTTATTGATATTATTTTAGTACCATAAATGTATGTTTTTATGTACTTCTTTACTTAAAATTTTTCTTTGATTACTTGTGTTTGTAATAATGGATTTCCGAAGCAATCCATGAGATGTTTTCGACCCCTGGAGCGGTCCGACATAGAATTTATAAATTCCTGTAGCAATCCAAATATTATGGGTTCCAGCATTAATCCATAAAAATAGACTCCAGTAGTGGTCTATGGAAATAATTGGGTTCCAGGAATAAACGATAAAATTTGGGGTTCCCGAAGTAGCCAATGGTTTCTAAATGCTTTTGTTAATAGCTTTATTATTATTTTCTCTCGTCTATCTGTGCCAAAGGATATGGATTCTAGAAGTAATCTATCCAGCATTAAATAGACGATAGAGATATCTGTCTCAAAGACAACGGAACAACAAACACAAATTTTCAAACCATTTATAACCTTGTAGAGGTTTTGGGAAATCTGAAATACCATTTTGGGTTCAAATAATGTGATAGACGGCTCCGAAAGAGCGTGTATCATTCTGGTGGTATAAAAGTTAGTATTATTGATGTTTTATATTATTCCAGATTCCAGAAGAATCTGTTGAGTTTTTGAGATATTTGACGTAATACTCATCACCTTGAAATGATAGATGAGCATTTTTATGAAGTATTTTATTATTCATCTATTTTTGCTAAAAGCATGTTGTAAAGAAGATTAAGGCTCTCTTTTATGGGGTGTGCTATATGAGAATTCAAACAGTTGAATATCATGTTGTCATTAACCTGAAGTTTAATGGCCTTGAATTATTTGTGCTTGGGCATGATCGGTTTGACACCTAGGTTCTACCAAGATAAGTAGAACGATACAAAATTTTCATAGACATTCTTTACGGAACCTGAAGTTTCGTTTAAAGAAGGATGTAAATTTTGTTGTTTTTTCCTTGAGACATTTGTCTCTTTAAATGGCATTAACAAAAAGCATTTTGGTAACTCATTGAATCACCAACATTCCTATAGAGGATTTAGGATGGCATTTGTAGGGCTTATTCACCCTCCACTATGGACAAATTTTAATACTTTATAGTATTGATAGACACATCGAGTAGATGATCCCATGTTTATATTAACACGTAATTTTGTGTTTGCCAAACTGTTTGTGAAAATCTTGTGGTTGGCTATCCATTTTTGGACTTTCCAATTAAGTCCATTTATATTGGTGGTAAATTTACAGGATTTTGATGCTTTGCCTTAAGATTGGTATTATGTCGAGCACTAAATAGCACATGTGCGTACTCAACATGGTATAGTTGAGTTCTTTATTTAAGCATCTTTAGATGATTGCTCGACCAATTGTTTACCATTAATATTATTTTAAAAAATAACCTTACATTTCGTATTTACGTGTTTGGTCCATGGAGCCACCTAACTATATATATACATAGATAGATAGATATATTGTTGGTTTTGATTCACCATAAGACATTTAAAATCCTGAACTGGTAATGTCTTATTACAGATGAGACTGTATTCCCTCCGTTAGGGGAAGAAAGTAAGCCGTAACAGGAACGACGTGAAATGTCTCATCTTTGTCAAGCCTGCAGTTGTTTTTGGGATACCCATTGTGTGGTTTAATTAATACCCAAAAATTATCATGAGCAGAATTGTCCTTGAAAAATGGACAAAATTGTGGAACCAGAAGTTTTCAGAAATGAGATGTTAATATTACCGCCATGATCATGAATACGTACTAAAATGCCACCAAAAGCTGGCATGACAAGCCGCACCAGAAGACGTGAATAAGGTTGATAACCTTTAAGGTTCTCCCAGTTTAATCAGGGGGAGAAAGTCACCACAAGTGTGGTGCAAATTATGATAACCTAAAAGGGTTTTCCCGTCGTAACCAGGGGGAGAAAACCCTTTTAGGTTATCATAATTTGCACCGTACTCTTGTGGTGACTTTCTTCCTCTGATTAAAGTGGGAGAACCTTAAAGGTTATCAAACTTACTCACGTCAACTTCTGGTGGAGGCTTGTCATGCCAGCTTCTGGTGGAATTTTAGTACGTATTCCTGGTCATGGAGTAAATATTAACATCTCATTTCTGGAAAATTCTGGTTCCATAATTTTGTCCAATTTTCAAGGACAATTCTGCTCATGATAGTTTTTTGGTATTAATTAAACCACACAATGGGTATCCCAAAAACAACTGCAGGCTTGAAAAAGATGAGACATTTCACGACGTTCTTGTTACAACTTACTTATTGCCACCTGAAGATGGCACATGTTATGTCGACAAACTTAAAAAGTTCTCTTATAAAGTCAGAAATATGACAGACACCAACAAAAGGTTGGATTGAGCAATGTCAAGAACTAGATAGGTTATCTGGTTAAGTTTTTTGTAAGTCTTGATCATAGAAAGTTTGGCTTCCATTAGAATTGGTGTGAAACATCTCATTTGTTTTTCTCACACCAAGATATTGGATGTAATTGAGGTGTTGGAGATTACTCATGATTAAATCACATAGCTGCAATAACTCTTGGAAATTATTGTGTGTCACTTGCTTAAGAATGCAGACACAAGAAATTGTCGCAGCAGGTTAAAACATACATATGCAGTGACCAATTCATTAGTTAAGACACGCTTGAAATGTGAACGACTGCCTTATTTATGCCTCGTAAAAAAATCCAATCACTTTTATAATATGTATCAATTTTGAAGAGACTACAGATAATGCTCGTGGAGACTATCGGAATATGATCCACATTCTCTAAGTTTATAGCTCCTTATTGAAGATGAGGAGATGATAATGCCCCTGAAGTGGCACTGGTACCAGTCTATGAAAAGTTTGAATGTGCATGCACTAGAGAAGTGTTTGGGATCTATATAATTGTCGATTATTATTTACATTAATGGTTATGTACCCCTGTTCAGAGGAACATCGACACCGTGATTGGTAGGAATATAATCCAATCCTCTCAAACTAAGATAGAGATTGGAATCTCTCGAAAAAACACAAAGTTTGGATCCGACTCACACTGTAAAATTGTGAAGCCTGAATGTTATAGGTTGGTATTTGAGATAAAGCGCATAGAGAGTGATATAATCGCTTTAAGTGTGATTTGAGAGTTTCCTGCTGAACCTCAGGATTGGTTCTGTAAAATTATTCTCATAATGTTAATGCACTTTAGTGTGGTAGTCCCTGAAGTACTCAAATTGCATCTAACTATTGGTGATTATATTCGAATCCTTGAAGGATTTGAGTTTCTGACTCAGGCAACCACCTGACCTTGTGAATTATTTCAGGCTTGAAATTTAGTCATAATCACCACTTCGAAGAGGAAAAATTTATGAATAATCCTTTGTGTATTTTACATTCTTGGAAAAGGTAAAAATCCGGATGAATTAATGATATCATCTTTGACTTTTTGTGCAAAGCCCTTAATTGCGCTAAAATCCACGCTCAAAATAAATCATGAGATCTCGTTGAAAGTGAAATATTTACTCGACCTGAAGTTCGAGAATATGCTAGCATAAACTTATTTGTACAGACTAGAGTATCCATTTTTTGATACTCATGATACTTGTTGTGCTACTAAAAATTAGCACTATTACTATACGATACCCAAAGTGGGAGTGATCGATCTATCAGATACGTACATAAAAATAATGCTTTATGGTCTAGAAGTACCATATACGAATATAATGTATACATTATCTTGTTGTTCTAAATTTTGTTTTGCAAGTTACAAATTTAAAGGCTAAAATTGATTCTACAGTAAATATGAGTTTACAAGAAGCCTTTCATTGTTATGTCTGAAGTTAAAACGGAAAACTGAATTTGGTGTGAGACGGATAGAAGATATAAATACGAGGTGTACAGTGGTGGTTGTGCACCTGGCGCAAGACCTGGCAGACAATCCTCTATATAATGCCATTTGTAAAACAACTTTTCTGAAAACTGTATAAAGTTTGCACCACCAACCGCTTTAAGAAATGTATACTTCAGGGGGAGTAAACTCATAGAATCTTTGGCTGGGCTTAAACGCGTTGTATTCTTTTTTCTTCACCAAGGTTTTTTTCCGAGGGGTTTTCCTTATCAAGGTTTTAACGAGGCAGCATATGCGTGTCCAGCACCATCATCTGGTGACGTCTGTTGTACTTTTTTCCTCGGGTCAGGTTTTGTCCCACGTGGTTTTCCTGGTGAGGTTTTTAACGAGGCAACTTGAGAATCGACGTCGACATTATTATGAATTTTCGGCGCTCAGGTTTTGTCCCAAGTGGTTTTCCTAGCACATGCGTTTGGGTTTTGTCCCAAGTGGTTTTCCTGACGCAGCTTTGACAAAAGAAGAAAATTCGTGATGACCATCATCACTTTAAAGGTCCAAGAGTTGTTGTACTCATTTCTCTTCGACCAATTTTTTTCTATCATATTTTTCTGGCGAGGTTTTGACAAGGCAACAAAGTTATTATACTCTTTGCTCGGGTTTGTCCCATCGGGTTTTACTGACAAAGTTTTTATTAGGCAATATTTTAGAACGATGGTCCAAGGGGGAGTGTTGTGTAAACGAGGGTCTAATGGGTGGCCCACCATTATGTCGATAACAATCCAGTTTTTACTGGACTTATTTTAGGTTAAAAAAATAACAAATTAAGATAAACATTACTGATTTCTTAACCCTTAAGGATAAAATGACACCTATATCCCTACGTGGCTAATCTATATTTCTTCCAACATATTATGCTCGGGCTATAAATTGCCTAAAGACTTGTGTAGAAAATGAAGTTTATAATTAATAGACACTCCTCGTTCCCTTTTCTATCTTCTATTCTCTGTCTCTCAATATATAGTTAGTATATATATGACTAATAATATTAGAGCGTGATACTATTGAATATCAAAGTCAAAATAAAAAATGTGCATTGTCCATCCCTTTTCTTTCTTTCAAATAAGTAACATAAGTGTTGTTTTGGTCTTTTTTCTAAAAAGATTTTTTTGATAAAAGCTTCATCAAATCAGTTAATAGCAACTCATCAAGCTTATATAGATAATCAATAAATTATCAAGAATCAAGGAGAAACATATTGGATTAGTAAATGACCTGATATTCCGACAAAAAAATAGTCGAAACACCAGACAATGACCAAAAATATGCATGTGAGAGACGACAAAGAGGAAATGGTTTTTGGATTACAATCCAACCATTTTGTTTGATTTTCCTTTTAGAGAAAGATATCCTCCGATGGATTATTTTGCATGAAGTATTGATCTTGACAACGAAGATTTTGGTGCCGAAGTGCATTGCCGATGTACCTAAAACGAAGTAACCTGACAAAGGATAACTATTGGATCCAAAGAGAAGCACCATTAAAGGACAAAGAAAAGCACCTTGGAATAGCAACAACCATGCCGGAAAGCATTGAGAAAACATAAACCTATAACTAAAAAACCCTAACTAAAACTTTGATAAATGATAAGTGTATAAAATATATTATTTGAATATCAATTTTTTATGATTTTTTTAATTATTTTTTTTTTATTTTGTGTATTTTACATTTATTTTGAGTTTTATAGGTATTTGGAGTTACATGAAGCAAAAGAAGAGAATTAGAGGATCAAGGCATCGCTTGACAACTTTGGATGTTGGCGGAATCAAAGAATAGAAGAATACAGGTCATAATTGTACAAAAATAGAGAATTACTATGGGAGGCCTACTGTTCTCTAAAGATGTGCTAAAGGGAGTCCATCAGCGACCAAGCTTTCTCGATGCCCTAAGGTTCCAGCCGGCACGCTCAGGGTCGAGAGATGGTTACACCGAGAAACTGGGAATATAACAAGGAAAGAGAAAAATCAGGTGGGTAAAGGGTTTTGGTCTGAATTTGGTTTAAGGATTCAGTCGAAAGACAACAGAGAAGACGGAGAGATTGGATACGGAAGATGATGATAGTGGGTTTCGAACTGTGAAGACGATGCTGTGAAATAGAAACGCAGATTGAGAGATGGTGAAAAGGGGTTCTTGGTTTCACTGTTGTTGTGGAAGATTGAAGCAGAAATATATCGAGAACAGAGTGGAGTGTTTCAGTTGATGGAGGAAGGTTGGTGTCGTTGTTGAGCTCGAGAAATAATGGGTTGCTATTGAAGAAGAAACAGATGGGTCATTAGGTTGTTGCTGCCGGTATGAATGGAGGATAGTAACTATGGGTTTAGCTGAAAAAAGAAGATGAAATTCAGAAGTGCAAGAGCTGCTGCCGTAATTGAAGAGATGGAATCTGGAGTTTTCCTCCGGAAATAAAAGAAGACAAGAAGAAGAAGTGATGTGTAGCCAGGAAATCGATTGAAATTGTGATTGATCTGTGCTGAATTGAGTTGGGTGTGATTGTGAATGTTAAATGATTGCAGGGAAGGAGAATTGAATGTTAGATATTACCAACAAGACTCAACTGCATCACTGCCAGGAAACGCACACTATGTGCTCGATGAAATGTCCCAAAGAGTTGGCGTGAAAGAATTAGATATGCCTTGTCAGTTCCTCAAGACTGACAGGCTATTTTCGGTTTGGGCTTGTTTTACTCGTGGGCTATGTTTAGAATGATTTTTGGCTTGGGTTATAATTTTGGACGTGACTGATGTTAGAAATTAAAGAGTTAGGGGTTAATTAGAAAAGAGTTCTATTCCAAAAACGTTTTCACAAAGGAAAAAACTATAAAATAGCAACTTTAACAAGAGAGGGAGATATCTAGGTTTTTATCTAGTTCTTTTTTAATCTCTTTTACTTTTTTTTGTAGGTTTGTGTGGGGAAGATTTCTCGATATTTAGGGTTTGCAATTTATTTTTTCAATTCAATTATGTAAACTCCAAATATTATGAGTAGTTAATTTCGTTGTTGGTTAGGGAATAGTTGGATTTCTCATACATGATTCTTTGAATTAATAAATTAGTTTTGTCTCAATATTATTGATTATGATTCATTACAAATATCTAATTGATTGATTGTTTGTTTAGTTAAGTTGCAAATTGATTGAACTCACATTCATATCTAAAGCTAATTTACGATTTATTATACGCAAAAGTGATACTCCTTAAATACAAGTAACATAGTGTGGTTATTGCTTGTAGTGATACATCCTAGTACTCACATGTGAATTATGACCTTTGTTAAATTAAATTAGTGCGCTTTCCACGTTCAATTGCATTGATTAGCCTAATTTTATGAATCTTAATGCTTATTGGGAATTAAACTTGATTAGTGCTTTTACACGTTAGGTTGTTTTCTTGGTAGAATTCATATTCGCATCTTTTAATGTGTTTGTTGATAACTTGAGGAAATTTGCGGGATATTCTTGCGATCAAGATATTCTAGGGATTTTGATAAAACGAGATTAAATATCAATTCTAATTATTAGCACAAGAACATGTTTTGTTAATGAAAACGAAACCTTGGCCAATATTCTCAACTCTTTGATTCTTTTCTACAATTTTTTAGTTTTCTTAATTAGTTTAATTTACTTTTATTAAATCTGGAAAATCCCCCCTTGTTTTATATAAGTAATAGGATACATATAACAACCAAGACCTTCTCGTGGGAACGATCCTTTCTTACCCTTGCTTCATAATAAATCATAAGTAGTGAGAAAACAATAAATAATTTTGGCGTGCAGACGACCACATCAATAAACTACTAACAAAAAAGAAAAAACACTAATTACTAACTAGTACTGCTCAGACTTATCCAGATCTGTAAACATCCGAGTATATCTGAGCAGTTAGAGTTTGCCAGATTTCTTTTGTGGTTCTTGCCGAAAATCGAAAAAAGAGAGTGGAGCGAAAAAGTTTAAATCATATCTAATTCCCAGTTTATTGCTCATTTCCTTCATAAACATAACCCATTTTTTTCGTAAGGAAGCAGATCTTTTGACTTAAATATCATGACTTAATTTTTTACTTAATTTTTCTATCATCAGATACAAGTGTATGAGAAAATCAAGATAATATTTTCAAAAACAAGAGAGTTATAATTAATTATCCATCCACTTATATTTGATGGTGGATAAATTAAATAAAAATGAATTCAATAAATTTAAATCAAGGGATTCATTTCATTTTCATAATAATTTTTCTCTTTATTAAATTAAGAAAATCATTTCATAACCTGAATCTAGTAAACGATTCCATATTCTTTTTAAACTCGACTTACACATTTTCCAAACTCAAACTTGGGTCATATATTCAAACTCAAAGTCTCATCACTTCATTTACCCTCCTCTTAACAATGAAGAACACAAATTATTAAAGTTTGTTTTCCAAAATTTTGAGAAACTTCAACCACGCATGTCTAACATGTTCTTCAAAATATTACATGATGAATTAAACAAACCCAAGACATTGCAAAATCATAAGATCTAATAGAAAATTAGTACATATTAACAGTAATATCAACTTCACTCCAGTCACAATACTATTTCAACAATTATTTCTAGTTTGAATTACAATCTTTTTCCTTCGAACGCCATATCAAATTACAGTGTCTGTGTTTATGTATTATTCAACCCGTATCCAATAAAATTTTGAAATTATAAAAACACCATTTTATTTCTTAATATACTTTTAATGTTAAATCTTCTAAGAGCCCCCATAAAATTTTGAGAATAAATAGATACCCATATATTTTTAATATAATTCTTGTGTAGTTTTAAACTAACGCAAGTGTGCATCCCTATTACCTCCACAAGATTTTAAAACATACCTAAGCTTAAGGAGTAATAATTAACTGTATTTTCTAATGTTACGATAGTTTATATTAGTTTTAAATTAGAGTATGAATTTTCTTATGATATGTCCCCACTAGATTATTGTCCTGGATTCACCACTGCATATATTTTTTTTACGGGTTTTATACTGCATAAACTATGTTGTTATGTTTCTCAACCTCCAATGCACGAGATCTTGTAGCACTTACCAATGTTTATATTCTTAACTTTTCTATAAGAATCAATCATGAAAAACTAAATGCACACAAGGAAAGCCACTATATACCTAATTCATTGCCCAGAATATCTATATTCGTGAAAAAATATTGCTTCAGGAAAAAATAGCCGGTTTGGTCGCCTTGAAATTATAACAAAGGTTCCTCGATGACTGGAATCAAGATACTTAACAATTTATGATGCCCTAGGTTGTTCACCATCTCACTTCTTTTAAAGAGGGAAGTGTCAGGTCTAAGATGTCCAGAAAAAAAAGCTTTAATAATAAACAACTAATATCGTAGCTACAAGATACCTCAACAAGAAAATTTTGATCCTTTCAAACCACCAATGATCATGAAGAACAAGTTTCACGGGCTTAACGGATTTTTTAAACTTATGTCGAATATAAAATTTTGTAGTTATAAGTATAGAGCTAACTTACACCTAAATAAAACTATTATAATAACACTAAGAATACAAGACTAAATGGAATATAAACATGGTAGAGAAAAACTTGCATTCTATTAGGTTAAAACCAATTAAGAGGGACTAAGTTGGGTTTTTTTTTAGAGGCGTAAACCCTCAGTTTATATGAGAAGTCACATGACCCGGTACTTCTAAAGGATTACATTAGTTAAGTTATGTACATTCTAGAGTAATTATATTACATGGGTTGGGCTTCATAACTTCCTTTACATACTAGCCAGATGGGATTTTAGATATATATATGATATCCATATTATATCATTTTTTTGTTAATATTGAAGAATTTTTCAATGTGAGTTATGTGTCTTCTGGTGCGTGTTTTTGCGGATGCAGAGGTGCTCTTAAGTGGAGATATTATTTTACGGAGGTATTGTCTTGTGGGGATGTTTTCTTGCGGGGTTGTTGTCTTCGTGCAAAGGTGTTATCTTGCGGATCTCTGAATCATTGTGCATGTTTTTCTTTTGAGAATCATCCTTGATACTTGCTTCGGCATTAATGATCATCTGCTGTGACTCGGGCGATTAACTCGGAGTCAACTCAGAATTTATCTTTCCCACCATTAATGATCTTTAGTCCATTTCAATAATTGTTGTGTGTCATAGATTACTTCCTTTTCTTTCATTTCAGTTCTTTTAGGGTCTTGTCTTGTCTCTTTAAAAAAATCGTTGTCTTCTGTCTTTTTTCTTTCTCTCTAATTTTTTAATGTGATTTGTTGTTTTCAAATGAATAGTAGGTAGTGCTGTCATCTGATCTTCTTTCATCAAAGGTTCCTGAATCAAGACGTCGGTCCCAATCTTCAAAGGTTTTATGCCTTACAATAGAAATTTTTCATCGAGCAAAGAGGATTTCAAAAAATGCTGGTTAGTAACTCAAAACTTTAAAGATTGTAAACTAAGCCAATGGCCAAAAATCAGAAAAAGTCTGCTTCAAATTAAACTTAAAATCATTTTTATCTGCAAAATATAACACGTAGCAAAGGATTTTCATGCATGAGTACTATAAATCGGAATGCAGTTAATATCTTTATCATCATTCTCATCATCTGCATAATCGTCTTTTTTTTCAAAATGTTTGAAAATATTTCTTATGGTGAAGTCTCTGATTTAATCGGAAAAATCAACTCAACCAATTTGAATAAAGAGGAGGAAGTGCACAGAGTCATAAGATATCCTCACATCAAATTAAACAAAGGTATCAAGCAATGTGAAAGAAGCCTGATTGGGAAAATGATTAAATAGATGCCAATGTATATAGGGAAAAGTGAGTACGAAGCTACTATGGCCTGGGGTCATGGTCATTTCAAAATCATACCAAGAGTCTTCAATGTATTCGCTTTCACATTTCAAAACTGGGCTGAGTATAATGATATTCTGATTGGGGATCCATGGAACTTCAATGGCTATTTAATTGTGCTAAAAGAATGGAAACTCACAATGGATACAAGGAATATTGATTTCAATGTACAACAATATTGGATTGATATCAAGAAAATGCCATCAGAATTCCAGAATGCTGAAGTTGCGAATCAAATTGCAAGCATAATGGGAAGAGTGCTAAGCTTGAAACAAAAGATGGTTGTCCAATAGACACAAACAATGTTAGTTCCTTAATAAAATTCAATATCACCAATCCAATGCTAAGAGGCATTCTTGCAGAAAATGCAGCAAGGTATACTCAATGGATACCAATTTACTTTAAAAAAAAAAAACCCAGGAAGCTCTGTCCTGCTTGTCTAATTGCAAATCATAAAGAAGGAGATTGTGATCAAAAAGCAAGTCATGTTCAAATTATTACTGGATACATTTTTAAGTTTGGAGAGGATTTTGGTGAAGTTTTAGACCCAAGAGTCAACAACCCAAAATTTGTTGCAGGAGAGACAATTCACATTTCTTCAAAGAAAATTATAAGAAGGAAGAACAGTTCAGAAAAATCTTTTGTAATTCCAGAAGATGGTCATATGGTCTCTATAATATACCCACAATGCTATTCAAATTCCCCAGAAAGCTCTGATGCCAGAAGAAATAAAAGTACCAGAGAAGTTAGAAGCTCATCTCATGCTAATTTTGCAACTCAGTATGAAGCACAAGGAGAACACTTTCAACAAGAACGCAACCACAATTTGGAGGATTTTGAAGCTTATTACAACCAGATGAACTACAAAGAACATGGAGATTTGGACCATCTTATCAATCAAAATCAAGGGAACCAAGGATGGCAGAATGATCAGGTGTTTATATTTACTTAAGTTTTATACATTTTCATTCCATTTCTTTTAATTTTGCAAATACTAGTTCATTTTCTCATTACACTACTCATATTTTACTTCTTCTGCATAGTCATAATCACTCTCTTGCCACTTACACAAAAAAATTTAGCCTGGAATGTACAGGGACTTGGAAACAAAAGAACAAGACAACATTTGAATGATTGCATTTTCAATTACAATCCTGATATAATCTTTTTGTCTGAAACAAAAAACAAGTCAGACAAAGTCAATAGATTTTTAAATCATTTAGGCTATCCTGACACACAATGTCAAGAAACCATAGGGAAAGCTGGAGGATTATCTCTTTTATGGAAAGATGGTCTAGGAGTTGAAGTACTTTATACAACCAAGAACATTATGCATTTAACTACTGGCTTTAATATTCAAAATAAAAAATGGATGCTATCTTGTTTGTATGGATCTCATAATAGCAACAAAAGACAATATCAATAAAAATGTCTTCAACAGCTTGGAGAAAATCTACAAATACCTTGGGTTATCTTAGGAGATCTAAATATTACTCTACACTCATCTGTAAAACAAATCTTCGGTATTCACACTTATCCTTCATATAAAATAGTTCATGACACCATAGACTATTATGGTCTAAAAGATATTCCATTCACTGGATCACCTTTCACATGGTCAAATCAAATAAGTATTCAAAAAAATGTCAGAACCAGAATTGATAGGGCCATAGCCAATAATAATTGGTTTCTTTCTTATCCAAATTCAGTCATAAACAACCTTCTTCCTCATGGATCTGACCATGCTCCAATGTTACTTCAGCTTCAACCAACAACCAATTCAAATCCAAAACCAAAAAGATTTTATCAACTATGGCTTACTAATCCATCATGCAAGGAAATAATACAGGAAACATGGAATTTCCCAGAAAACAATCTCTTTAGTGTTACAGAAAATTACAAGCTACAATATTTTTTCTGGGAAAATGGAATTATAATGTTTTTGGACATGTCAATACTCAAATTACTAAGATACAAAAGCAATCACAAAGGGAAAAAAAGTGACAAACAAGATGCCAATATAGTTAAATCCTTTGAAGCAAAGCTGAATACTTGGTATGATAAAAAAAAATTATTCTGTCTCAACAATCTAGAGAAAATCTTGTCAAGAAGGAAGATAAAAATAATAAGTACTTTTATTCTAAAGTCAATTTCAGAAGAAGAAGAAATCACATAGATACTCTCAAGAGTGAGGATGGCAAATAGATCTCAACAAAAGAAGAAATTCAGTCTCTTATTACAGGGCATTTCAACAAAATCAATACTTCTTCTGATCACAACATTGACACAGGAATTATGGAGATAATAAATCCTTGCATATCTGAAAATGAAAATCAAAGATTAATTCAGGTACCTTCTGCAAAAGAAAACAAAGAAGCTTTTTCAACATTAATACTTGGGTTGCACCCGGTCTTTTTTTAATAAGCACTTGAAAAGTTTCATTTATTTGAACAGGAAAATGACCATTATTAAATAAATCTTGAACCAAATTAGTTACCTCCATCCCCATAATGTTTCAAGTGTGTTAAAAAAGCCAGCTTGATAGCCATCTGGACCCATAAGCTTATGCAATACCATTACAAGCTTATTACTAAAATTATAGCTTCAAGACTAAAACCAATTCTTCATAAAGGTTATTTGCCCTTGGCAAGCAGCCTATGTTCCAGGTAGAAACATTCAAGACAATGTTATAGTATCATATAAGAGGATGCACTATACAAAGACAATTAAAGCTTTTCAAGGTATTGTTGGAGTCAAGCTAGATATGGCCAAGGCATTTGACAGAATGGAATGGGATTTCACTATTTGGGCTTTTCTCAGAAATGGTGTCAATTTATATATCACAGTATCAGCACTGCAGAGATTTTAATTCTTATAAATGGTACTCCTATGGAATTTTCCACTTCTTCAAGAGGTCTCAGATAAGGTGATTCTATATCACCTTATTTATTTATTATTTGTATGGAGGGTTTTCGTAGATTGCTCACAAATGCTACTAAAGAAAAAATCATTGAACCATCCATACCAACTAAGTCAGGCCCTGCAATATCTCATTTGCTATTTGCAGATGAATGCATTTTATTTACTAAAGCTATTGGAAGTCCAATACACAATCTCAAGAATATCATCAACAAATTCACATATTCTTCAGGACAAATGGTCAATTTAGATAAATCAGTTGTGTTCTTTAGCAGAAATTTAAGTAAAGAAGCTTGTGAAGATGTCTCTAATATGCTTCAGATGAAACAAATGGGAGAAAATAAAAAATATTTGGGTAAGGTAAACTCACATCTCAAGCTGGAAGGATTACTCAAATACAAGCTACTCTGAGCACTACAACCAAATATCATATGGGCTTATTTGAAGTTCTAGATAAAAATCTCACAAGAATGGAGAGGATTCAAAGAAATTACTTCTGGAGTAAAAAGAATTCAAAGGTGAAAACTGTTCATAGAAGAAAGTTTGCATTCCAAAGAGGTATGGTGGTCTTGGTGTGAGGAATCCAAAAGTGGCCAATCTTAGTCTTCTAGCAAAACTTGCCTGAAGACTTCTTAGTGAAAAACATGCAATGTGGTATCAAATTCTTGAAGCTAGATACTTTACAGGAAAAGATCTTTTGGTTGATGACACTTCAAAGAAAAGAAGTTCATGGATTTGGCAAAGCATTAAAAAATGCCTTCAAATTATAAAAGATCATTATATATGGGAGGTAAGGGATGGCACCTTAATAGAAGCTCATAAGCATAGATGGTTTCCAACAACAGAAGTGGTGGACTCTACTCATGCTATAACTTCTCAGCTTCAAACAAATGCCAACACAACTGTTTCAGATTTTATAGACAAGGAAACACACAGATGGGAGATTAATAAGTTAAGGAGCCATTTCAAAATAGATCAAGTTCACCAAATTCTTAATATAAGAATTCCTCACTCTTGCAAGGAAAAATTAAATGACCTCTCACAAAGTGCGGCAAGTTCACTACAAGTTCTTTATATAGAGAATTAATCAAAAATCAAAGAATGCAGCTTCATAATAATCCTCTCCAAAAAAATCAGTGGCTGAAGTTATGGCACATGGAAATCCCTTACAAAGTCCTACAATTTCAATGGAAATGCTATCACGAAATCCTTCATGTCAACCAACAGATATGTAAATAAATAAAAGATATAGGTGGCTTATGCACTCTCTGCAATCAAGAAGAGGAGACAAGTACCCACTTACTTAGCACCTGCAGATATTCAGAAGCTATTTGATTTGGAATTTCTACAGTTCTTCATCACTCAAAGAACAAATATTATTTTCTAAAAGACTGGATTATTTCCTGGTTTGCTGATCAAGACTCAATAGAAGCCACCAACAAACATCTTGCTAGTTTGGCTGCTTGCACCATATGGCATATATGGAAAACAAGATGTGAGAAAGTGTATGAAAGAAAAAACAATAATCCTAGGAGTATTATGCATAAAATAATCTTTTTCATGAACTGTTTAGGCACACATGATATAAATTAGAACATAATCAGCACAAACCTACAAGGAAAATAGGAAAAACCACCAGCCGATTGGATAAAAATAAATATTGATGCTTCCTTTCTTAATCATGACACTAATGATGGCTTTGCTTTAATTGTGCATGACGCTGCAGGGAGATTCTTGGCAGCAATGACCTTCTTTGCAAGAGCCAGATATGTGAATCAACATGAATCACTGATACTTCTCAGAGCTCTCCAACGGATTAAAGACATAGAATGTCAGAATGTAATTGTATAAGGGAATAATAAGTCTGTGATAAAGAGTTGCAATGGTAGTATAAAAGGTTTCAAATGTGAAGATTAGAATATAATTTCTGACTGTCAGGATATTCTAAAGAGTCTTGTGTCTTGTAAGGTTTCTTTCCAAAAAAGCTCTTGTAACAATGCATCTGACAAGCTTGCAAAGTTGAACTAGCATTAGATATCAAATTTGGTGGCATGATCCCCAAAATATGATTGCAGGTATCTTGGCTTTAGAAAGCCAAAGTTAAGTCTTAGTGGTTTGTATTTTTAGCCTTTACCTGTGTCCTGTATTACTCTTTTTTTCTAATAAATGTCTTGCTTTGTTTAAAAGAAAAAGTCTTTCGATGTATCTGTTTGCTTCAGATGGTATGGTTATAAATACTTTGGTTTGTTAATTTCTTATATATATATATGTTTATTTCTTTTGTGGCATTTTTAGTTTCCTTATTCTAACAATAACCACTAAATTTAAGATCGAGTCATCTGTTATTGATGCAGCTAACGGTATCTCCATTGATGCTTGTGATGCTGCTGTCGATGTTGTTGCTTGTGAATTTTCTTGTACTCTTTGCTTTTGTCATCTACTTTAGATTTAGTTTAGTAGATACTAACAATACCTCTCATTCTCCCATTTTTTTTCTTAGAAAATGAAGAACGAAAGAATGCTTATTTGGTTGTGAGATTTTTTTTGTGTGTCTATTTTATCTGTTTCCTCATTCGTTGGTATGTTTATCCATTCGCTGAATCCCGTCTTTTTTTCCATTTGAGTTTCTTTTGGTTGGATAATTGTTGCTCGGAGAATGTATACCAATATAATTAAAGAATTGGACTCCCACGATATGAATTTGATGCTGCCACCACTCAAAAGGCTTTGGAAAAGCCTAGTCTTCCTTGATTATGATGTTGATTTTTGTAAGGCCGTAAAAAAAGAATCCCTTCGAAAGTTGGAAAAAGCTGAGAATGCTTTTATGCGAGTAGTCGAAGAATATACTTTTGTTCTCTTAAGATAATTTAGGAGGCTTGAGCTTCGTGGTATCCATCTGTCCTTCCTTATGCTGTCAACCATTTGTTTTCTCAATTTTTATTATTTGCTTCTATCCGCCTGCGCGTGTTTTGTAATCTTTGAGGGCATCCACAGTCGTGCGATTACCCTCAAAGACTAAAGATCAAAAAATTTGATCTTTACTCCGCTGCAAGAATAGCCATGGATAGTCAAACGAGATTCTAGTGTTGCGCATACGGTTAAGCGAAGTGTTAGTGCTACGCTTAAGAAGACGGACGGGATACTGCAACTTCGCTTACAACAGACGAGATGATAGTGTACCGCCTGAACAAAACGAAATCCCAGCTTTTCTCCCAAACCACAAACGAAATTCCAGCTTTTCGCCTGGCCAAACGAAATTCCAACACTTCGTCTGAGAAAATTGTACCCGTGTGGGGAGAGCATGTGAGGCTTTTGTGCTTGTGCGAACAGAGCGTTTGATGGAATTTTACGGGCGGTACAGCAGCATTTCGCTTGGTGTTTATAGGCGAGGTACTGGGAGCTCGCTTCCCTTTTATGACCGTTAAAACCTAATTTTCTCTTCTTCCTCCTCCTGTAGTCGCACATTTTCAGTTCTTCCTCCTCCTTTAGCCGCAAGGTGGTCCTCCAAAAGTCCCCATTTTCTCATCCCTAATTCAATAAACGAGAACCCAAAGTCCCGTATCATATCTTCATACTTCGCTCAAGGTTTTTCCAAGCGCAATCAAGGTATCTTTTAACAATAAAAATTAGTATAAATTAATTTTGTTTTGTAAATTATTTTGATGATTTTGTAGTTAAATTGGTTCTAAATGTTGTATGATTTATTGTAGTTATCATGTTATAAATTGATTATCGAATTGTGATTATTAGGTTGTAATTATGGAATTGGGAAAATATTTAGGGTTTATGAATGTTATAAATTGGGTATAAAAATTTGTTGATATTTGTTAAATTGAAGATATAATTGATGAAGTTATTGTTTAATTTTAGTGGGGTTGTGGTTAAATTTTTGTTGAATTGAGTAGGTTGTCTAGAAAAATTGGGAATTTATTTTAATTAAATTTAAAAACATATATGTAAGGAAGTATTTGCAATAGGGTAATTTTTATGATATTGGGTATAATTAGTGCATTAAGATTGTTGTATTTTGTTAATGATGAATTTAGTTTTAGAATGTTTGATTTTTATTGCTTGGTATATATGATTATGTAATTAGATAATTACTTTTGTGTTTATCTGGTGTTAAAATAATTTTAATTGATTTTTTGATTACTAGATTTTTATCTTTATGCATTGTGGTGATTTACTCTTGATTTGACAATGTTCTATGAATTGTTTGGCCAGATGTCGAGCAATTTGACGTCCAGATGGGTTGACAGAAAGAAGAAGGCCAAGAAGGCTAAAATCGTCGAGGATTCAGAACCTGGATGTATGGGACCAGAAACGGTAGATGTCCCCGGGTTGGAACACTATACCGTTGTGGAAGATACTAAGGAGCACGTGTCGACCAATATTACATATTCAACCGACACCAATTTCAGGTTTACCCATCGTGGTTCTCTCAAATCCGTCCTTCAGATCTATCGAGGTATTATTAAACTTTCGTCTAGGGTCAAATATATAATCGAAAGGGGAGGATGGGGCCGATTACTGTCACTACCTGAAGTAGATTCATCCCATGCTCTTATTGATTATATTGTTGAGCGGTTTTGGGATACGACAAACACGTTCCACTTCTCGTTTGGGGAGCTTGGGTTCACTCCCCTTGATTGGGTAATGTTGACCGGCCTTAGTATTGGTGTTGGCAGATCTGTTCCGTATGACCCAGAGAAGTTTAAATTTGAATATGTCCGAGAGCATATATTTCCTGAACTCAAAGATAATACGGTGTGTAAAAGAGAAGGGGTTCCCCAACAGTGGGTTTCAGATGCAATAACTGTAAAAATTTTGACCACATGTTTTGATGAAGATACTTTGACTGCGTCTAACGATGATAGTAGGCTTGCTGATAGAGTGGCGAGAGCCTTCTATATGTATGTTCTGGGGCAGTTCTTCTTTCCAAATGCAAAAACCTATATTGATGCTGGATGGTTAGCTGCATTTGAGGATCTAAATGCAGTTGACCAGTACGATTGGGGTGCTCCTGCAATTTCTAAATTGTATTCAGGTATCGCCGCAGCTGCTAGGGAACAAAAGTCGGTGTCCGGACCCTTCCAAATTTTGGAGGTAAATTATTTATTGTTATTTATAATTCTTTTAAATAAAATTTTGTTGCTAAGTTGTTTATTCCAATGGTTATATTGATATTGTAGTTTTGGGGTACGAATATCTGGGCTTTTTGCGTCCAAATAACCCTTCGCCTGAAAGTGAAAATGAATGGCCTAGATGTCAGGGCATTTGTCATATTGCGTTTTTTTTTTCAATTTTATTTTGGTTATCTGATAGGTATTTATTTATTGTACATTTCTTGGATAAAGCATAACATGTATCTCGGAGATCGTGGTTGGAGGAAGAACAACCCAACGTGGGGTGTTCCTGCAAACCCCCTAGTAGCATTTCCAACTTCACCAACGACGAGATTGAGTACATGACAGTAAAATGTCAGGTCAATGCTAGTGAATATGTAAGTGTCGTGGACTACGATGTGTATTATGAATATTGGCGACATGTTACCAACCTTTACAAATATGTCACAAAAGTTGATTGGGAGGTTGAAACGTACGGCTATGTTGGTGACCGTATCAAACACAACATCCCACGTCGTTGTGAACATGTACTCATTCCTCCCCCACAACAACTACCATACGTAAGTATTCAACAAAGCCTTGTAAATTTGAATATAGATTATAAATTTAGTTCAATAGTTAATCTATTTTTTTTCATCTCAGGTCGCGGCTTATGATTTAGTTCAAGAGTTGTCTGATTTTACGCAACAATTGCATGATTTTACATTAGCTGAAACTAAGGATCAGATGGAGTATTTGATTGGCAAAGACGTTGAAATTAACAACCTCCGAAATCAGAAAGACGTTGAAATTAACAACCTCCGAAATGAAAATTCCTTGTTGAACAACCAGCTTACCCATTTTCGTCAACAACAACCGCTTGGGTTTGCCACATATGCTCAGAATATGCCACCACCAATGTCTCTGACAATGGATCAGGGATCTTCATCAACAATTGGATCAAATATGCATAATATCAGACCATCTTTGCCGCCGTTTATCCCACCAAGATCCCACTCCGATTGAAGATTATTTTTTTCAAATATGAATTGTCTTTTCAAATTACTTTTGAAACTTTTTCTGTTTTATAGTGTTAAATTAAAAACTCTGTTTGTTTTTTAACTTTGTCGTTTATGTCATTTGGTATTGGCACATCATATTTGAATTGTTAGTTGAACGACAATATATCCAATTACTTTGTCATATCTATATTCGAAATTCTGACATTTTTTCCTTTCATTGTGCTGCTGATTTTTGCATTGAAATGGTGACCCTGTATTGTCAATTCCTTTCATTGGTGACCAAGTACAAAATGTTCAGATTATTCAAAAAGTTTGGATTTCCAATTTTGTTACCGTTCTGAATTGTTACCGTTTATCAACGGCTATAATTTGTATTCTGATACACCTATAAATAAATGAATTCATATTTATCATTCCCATTTCAAATCCACATATTTTACATTTTGGAGAAAATTTCTAATCTCTTGTTTTCATGTAATGTCAGGTTACGAAAATTTTAGGCTTAATGCAGAGAATTTTACCCTAGAAGAAGATTTATCCATATGTCGAAACATAGTATTACATTATCCAGCAAGGGGTCATGAACGTCGGATGAATGGTTCAATGAGCATGCAATGGTTAGAACATACACATGCTAACTTTTGTAACGAAACCGGTAATCTCAACAACCGGAACAGAGCAGGCCTTTTATATCGATATGTGCAAATCACAAAGGAAGTACTAGAATTTTCTTCTTTAACCGCTAAGGTGAATGAAAGAAGAATTAGGAATGAAACTGATGATGAAGTTGTTGCCAGATCTCTGGAGGAATGGACAAGATGGAAACATTCAGATTTCATGTACAAACCTTTTCGAGATCCTAAGGGTGATGGAAGAATACAATCCTTTTGTGTTTGATTATTCTCCCAGGAAGTGAAGAACGTCATCCCCGTCGTCCTACAAGCCAATGCTTAAGGTTTCATAATAGGTACTTAAGTGTTTAAGTGTAATCTACTGATTTATTATATTTCATTTCCTTTAATGTATTCCTTTTTTAATGTATGCGTTTTCGATTCAATGAAATGATTTATGAAAAATTAAGAAATCCAATTCGGGGATACATATTCTAATCGGTAGTTTGAGAATTTCTTATGCATAATGTCAGACCATCTTTGCCTCCGTTTATCCTACCAAGATCCAACTCCGATTGAAGATTTATTTTTCAAATGTGAATTGTCTTTTCAAATTACTTTTGAAACTTTTTCTGTTTTGTAGTGTCAAAGCAAAACTCTGATTTTTTTAAATTTGTCGTTTATGTCATTTGGTATTGTCACATCATATTTGAATTGTTAGTTGGACGACAATATTTCCAATTACTTTGTCATATCTATATTCGAAATTCTGACATTTTTTCCTTTCATTGTGTTGCTGATTTTTGCATTGAAATGGTGACCATGTATTGTCAATTCCTTTCATTGGCTTGTCAACCTACAATTAATATCTCTGACAATGTTCAACGCTCATTTTTGCATTGAAATGGTGACCGTGTATTGTCAATTCCTTTCATTGGCTTGTCAACCTACAATTAATATCTCTGACAGTGTTCAACGCTCATTTTTGCATTGAAATGGTGACCGTGTATTGTCATATTAATATTCAAAATCATATTTGAATCTTCCTATAAATTAACTCACCGGCTTCTCCTTGAATACAAACCAAAAATATCATCATCTCTTACAAAACATTTTGCATCCAATTTTTTTTGGCAAACTCTCTAAATAACATTCACAACTATGGTTCCTCTTCTATTATTCCTCCTCATACTTCTCCTTCTTATTCATTAGGAGATGATGATAACAGCAATTATTACTCATTAGACGAAAGTTCACTTGCATTGAACAGTAATAACCTAGCAGTCACTGATGGATTAATGGTTTCAAATATGAACTGTCCACATACATGTATAAAAATACCAAGAAAACGTGATGCCGGTGCCAAAATTCTAAGGAGAGATTACTTTTGAAGAAACCCGACGTTTCCGCCAAATGTATTCCGTAGAAGATTTAGAATGCGTCGAGAATTATTCAACCGTATTTGGGTGATGTTGTGGCGGTAAATAGTTATTTTGTTCAAAAAAGAGAAGCATGTGGTGTTCTTGGATTAACCCCTCACCAAAAAATTACTGCAGCAATTCGAATGTTAGCTTACAGATGTGCGACAAATGCAATTGATGAGTATTTACGTATTGGGGAAACCACAGTTTTGGAAGCAACTCGTAGGTTTTTCAAGGTTATAGTCCAATTGTACGAGGATGAATATTTGCGCACACCAACTAAGCGTGATGTTGAACTCCTTCTTGCTGAGAACCAAAAAAGGGGATTTCCAGGGATACTTGGTAGTGTTGATTGCATGCACTGGAAATGGGACAAATGCCCATCGACTGAATCCAGTGCTTATACCGCGTTCAAGGGTAGCGAAAGTATTATCCTGGAGGCAGTATTGTCGTATGATCTTTGGTTTTGGCATACATTTTTTGGTATGCCGGGTTCTAACAATGATATCAATGTGATGAACCGTATATCTTCAAAAAGCTTATCAACGGTAAAGCACCGGCAGTAAACTTTTCAAGTAACGGAAATCAATACAATATGGGGTATTATCTAGGTGATGGAATATACCCAGAGACAGCAACTATTGTGACTACGATTAAACATCCAGATTCCCAAAAGAAACATAAATTTTCTGCTATGCAGGAAGGTTGTCAAAAAGATGTAGAACGAGGCTTCGGGGTGCTGAAAAATCAATTTGCAATCATCAAACAACCAGCACGAATGTGGAATCCATACGTGTTATCATATATAATGAAAACTTTCATCATTCTACATAATATGATAGTAGAGGATGAACGTTTACCCGGTGATTGGCCGCATGAGTATGAGCAACGCAGCCATGGTGCACCAGTAAATATTTCTAGGCACAACACTGTTGAAATTTCGAGAATGATAAAGGACCAACGCAGACGTGCAATATTCGATAAAGAGACTGGGGTTTGTTTGCGAAATGACTTGATCGAACACATATGGTTATCTGTTGGCGAAGAGTGAAATTTTGTAAATCCTCTATATAGGTTTTGGGGGTAAATCTCTTGTATGTGTACCCGCAATTCTAGCGAGAGTGATCTTATCTTTACTTATTAAGGTCTTGTTATATGACAACGTTCTTTTGAGTTCATTTGAGTATTTGAATTAATTTTTTTTTTAAAAAAGAAATTTAAATTTATAATTAAATTAGGAGACATTAAAAATATAGCAATTTATTGATTAAAAATAAACTGAAAATAACTAAATAAATTCATAAAAGTTCAAACTTAGTATGACAATGCTAAATAAGAATGGCCTCTATGATTGGTTTTTTCTCTTCTTCAAAATTTCTGCCTTCCTAACTTCGATGTATTGTCTTGATACATCATCCATTACGGAGATATCCATCGTCATTATACGAAACTCCTCTTCTGCTTCTTTCCTATCTTGTTTTGCCGCAAACTTTGCATTTGAATCAGCTAGTTTTGCTGTAAACTTTGCATTTGAATCAACTAGTTTTGCTGCAAACTCAGCTTCTCTCTGTGCCATCTTCATATCTCTTTGTTCCGTATATTTGGCGTTGAATTTTTGTTGCTCTCTATAAATATTTTGCATCATTTCCTGTTGTTCAGTAAATTTTGCTTTCCCTTTTTTCTTCTGTCATTTGGCCTCTTTTTTCCCCATTGGACGGATTAATGTGTTAGGGATATCTCCAATGTCTTCATAGGCACTGGAACCATCTAGGCTTAAGTTCTGCGTTTCCTGGTTGTCCTCAACGTTGTCGTAATCAGAAGCAGCTTGTGATGAATCGAAAACAGCTGTCGACCGTCTGGAATATTTAATATTATCTAACATAAATGTGTAGCAATCATCATGCTTAAAACTTCTCCCAGTAGCTTCCTTGAAAAACCTCTTTACTTCTGCAATCTAGTTTTTCAATTCAATTTAGTAAAGGATATACAATCTGAAAAGATTAATGTAATCAGCAAAATTAAATGAGTAGTTACCTTATTTTCGGGGCCCCATCCGGTATGATGGTTCCCTTTTTACTTCAGCCTCCTTTGCAGACATAAGTGCCACATCTTTACTTATAATTTGAAATCGTTTCTGAAGGGAGGTCCAACTACGTGGTGGCATCGAAGGTATTGCTTCTTTCATCCGATATAATATATGAGACCATAATTTTTCTTCAGATTGATCGGTACCAATGCTAGAATCTTGAGATATTGACAAATGAATTGTACACATCGTAACATCTTCAAATGTAGAAAAATTTGGACCTCGGGGTTTTGATGGCGCCATAATCCTAATCGATTCGCAAACTTATTAAATTGTGAGGAACTTTAGAAATTTCAAATACAATAACAATGAATGAGTTTAGTGAAATGACATTGGTTTAGTATTCCATATATAGTGTAAAAATATAGCCGTTGTACAATGCCAACGGTTAAATCAATGGTAACATATTAACGGTAAACATAATCCAACGACAATATTGATCTAGGCGAGCAGCTGGAGTAACGCCTGGGACGGGGCGACATACTGTGACCTCGCTCGGACTCAAGCGGAGCTGTGCAGTTCCTCACGAAGACAAACCGTATACTAAGTCATCGCTCACAATGGGTGAAACTCTGTTGTTGCGCTTGGGTGTAAGCGACACTCTAGCTTCTCGTCTCAGCAGGCGAAGCCTCAACATACCGCTGCATCTGGCGAATTACCAGCTTTACGCCCGTGTTTTTGAACGAAATGCTGGTACACCGCTTCTGTCCAAACGAACTTCTACTGCCTCGCTTGATCATAATTTTTAGTCGTCGATGAGCGATTACTTATAATCCCATACAGTAGATTTCCTCGATTAAATGTAATCTTTAATCGCACGGCTATGGCACCGTTTTGTCGACTAAAGATCAAATAACATCTTTGATCCGACTTTTGATCGTACCATTACAGTTGCTCTGAAGAACTATATTTGTAATTGAGACCTTTTGCTCTATATTTCTATTAAATATATTTCCCTTGCTTTGTTGTCTTTTTATTGCTGATCTTTTTTCCTGCAATGTTCCCCGAATTTGTTTGTTGTCCTTTAATTGCTCCGGTTGTCCTTGCTTCGATTGTTGCTCTTTGTTTTTGTTCCTCGTTGTTCCTTATTCGTATCGTTGAATGGGCAGATCATTCGCACTTAAAATCCCTTATGGACTGTCAGATTAATGTCACTTAATATCCTAGTACGTTGTTTATCCTGCTGCCGCATGCAAATGAGAGCTGACAAGTACCCCCGGATAGCACTTACATCACTCAAAAATTGTATTCTATTCTCTCCGCTTAGTAATTGTATCTCGTGGTGACCTTTAAATGACAGTCGGACGTCCGTCTATTTCTCCACCTAATGGAAGTACTTTACTGAACGATGAAATCAAATTAAATTAAATTATGATGCATCCGCCACAAAATCAATTTGTTGTGGAGGATCATGTTGAATGATGAAAATAAATTAACTAAATTATGATGCATCCACAGCAACGTTAAAGTTAGTTTATCGCGATGGATCACGCTAAACGATGAAATGAAATTATGACGCATCCCGTAAGTTTAAGGTTTGTCGCGACGGATCATGTTGAACAATAAAATGAAATTATGCCTCATACACGGTTAAGATTTGTCGTGAAGGATCTTGTTGAACGATGAAATAAAACTAAATGAAATTATGCTCTTGTAAGTTAATTAACAAAATTTCTTTTTAGAGTTTAGGAAATGGCGGTCTGGTTTATGCGACTTGTATTTGGATGTGTTTTATTTGCTTTTACGCATCGCTTTGATCTCGTGTTTGTCGTAATCTTTGTTTTGTTCCTGTTGTTCACTTTCTAGCTCTTTTTTTCCTGTTGTCACGGTAGTAATACTTCTATTGTCATTGCTTCGATCAATGTTGCCAGGGTCATTGTTTTCTATGCTACCTGGTTGGTGAGGTCGCACAACCGATTTATGATTATGTTTATAATCTTTTGAACAACTTATGTGCTGGGAAAGATTCAGGTGGTTGTTGTAAGGTTTCACTGGTGTCCGCCTTGTTTGTGGTTCGACCTTTAGATGCAGATCGGAAGTGTTATTATTGCAGCGGAAAAGATAAATGAAATGTAAAGTAACCGATAAAATTGATAATGATGCAGCAATATATATCAATGGAAAAAAACGATGATAGATTGTTCAGAACTTAAATTATTCTTACGAATACCGACTATGAACGAATGATGCAGATCTCGTAACTCCAAAGAATCACAAGTATGGATAAGATAGCTATTTAGACCTTAGGATGAACCAAACTATAAATAAAAATCTAAATAAAACTAAACAAAATTTAACAATAATAAAATAATTTTATTAATCAAAAGAGTCTCATAATTTTCGTTTTTAGAGATACTTATATAAATAACTCCTACTAAACAAACCCTAAACTTATCAAAAACCTAAAAACTTGTTTCTTAAGTTATCTACTATCTTTAGACAACTTTACTAGCTTGTTAAAATTATTAAAATAAACTTCTAGACTATTCTAAAATTACCCTAAATTTATCTTTTAGACAATTTTCATTCTGTTGCAATCTTAACATCTTTTAATAACACTTCGGCTATAAATAATAATAATAAAATAATAAATTTATTTTCCATAAATCTCTCTTCATCACTTTTTTTATGTTATCGTATCTACTTTGTCTTGGCAGGTGCCGTTGTTATTTTCCTGCCTCTGTTTTAGGATTTTTCAGCTTGATTATCGTTCCTCCGTATGTTGTCTAGTTGTGTATTATTCCTCGGGCCCATGGTGCATAGGGTAAGTTAGTTTATACATTTTATTTTTATCTTCCCGTATTTGTGTTGCTTTGTTTGATATGTCTGTTTTGTCTGTCCGTTTTTGAGTTCTTTGTTTTTGGGAGTTTTGTTGGTAGAAGATATGGGTGAAGAAGCATACATGGATCTCAATAGTCAAGATGATCAGATCGATTTTAATGACGACGTACATGTATATTAACTATAATCTTTCTATAAAAACATCTTATATGAGAACACGGTCTTGGAAAAGTTTAATATTTTGAGAAAACTTTGGGAAAATTCTCGTGTAAAGAATTTTGATATTATTTTTTCCTCGCGTTTTTAAAGGCGATCCAAAAAAAATTAGGACGAATAATAAAACAAAATAAGGAAACTAAGAAGTAATATCAGCACACCCCTTATCCATATATTTACTTTAATGGCTAATTTATCCTTGTTTAATTAGTGTTAATATTGATTAATTAGTTAGTTAATTTTGGTTATAGTTAAAATTATTTGAGTTATAGTTTTAGAATAGAAATAGAGAGTGTGTTAGAGAAGAAGAAGAAGAAGAAGTTTGGGAAAACTAGGTTTTACCTAAAATCAATAACAAACATGGATGAGTATGAGGAAGAAGGTAAGAAACATCATGAAGAACATAATATTGAAGGTTCAATGACGTTTAGAGATGACGATTTGGGATTTTTGATGGATGATCCAAGTTTTGGGTGAAAATTTTTCCAAACTTACAAAATTTCTAACTCTTCATCTTTCACAATCGGTAGTGGGTGAAAATTTTATCTATCGATTTAGAATCGGTAATTTGTAAAATCACATATTTACCGATTGTGATTGTAGCCAGAATTGAATTAAACTTAAAATTTTTGCACTTTGTAATCGGTAGTTTAAAGATCAAATTTATCTACCGATTCCATTGTAATCGGTTATTTTTTAACAAATTAAGCCTCCAATTATACTTTTTTTTGTGTACATAACTTGTTTTGATTTCTTTTATAATCGTTAGTACGGGAACATAGTTAATTACCGGTTGTTGTTAATCGGTAGTACAGGGATATAATTAACTACCGATTTTTGTTAACCGGTAGTACGAGAACATAATTATCTACTGATTGTTGTTGTCTAACTCATGCTATTTTATGTAGATTGTTGAATCGGTTAATCATGTTTCATATGAGGGTCCTGATACTTTCCTACACTATGCAAATGATTTGGTATGCTATCTACCCACTCTTGTCTTTTTCTAAGAATGAATGTTACAAGGTTAGTCTTATGATATTTGTTTTGTTATATGCGCATTAAGATATTTGGAAGTAAGGCGGAGACGAAGGAATGACTTATCAACAAGGCAAAAGAGAAGATGTGTGTTGTAGTTCAGAACAATTGCGTGAGGGTTGATCAATTGGAAATGATTTGTGAGAGAGGTGGCGAGCGAAAGAGTCACGTGGGAAAGGATCGTAAATACATAAAGAAAACGGAGAGGAAATAACGAGGTAATTCAAAGAAGATTGGATGCCCATTTAAGATTATCTTCAGTAAACCCGACGGTAAGGAAGGTAAAGTATGAAAAATGTTTAGAGTTGCTAATGGTCGTCACAACCAGGAAGATCCGAAAAGTCTTGTTGGGCACATAATGGTTGCCAAGTTAAAACCAAAGGAAATAGATACGGTGAAGTCTATGAGGAACGTAATGAAAGCGAGTGCAATCCTATCTAAGATAAAGGCGGACGACCCCAACAACTTATCTTTGTTGTCCACAATTAAGTCGGCGCTAGCAACGATTAAAAGGATGGAATGGGTTGGTCGAATGGTTATGCAACAATCAGAGTGGTTAGATGAGAAATATAATTACACGTTGAGAAAAGAAGAAAGGGATGGTAAAGTGATTCGTATTTTCTTGGCACATCCGAAGATGATCCAATTGGCTCAATGCTTTCATCAAATTTTGTTGATAGATGCTACTTACAAGACAAATAAGTACAACATGCCGTTGTTGAACATTGCTTGCCACACTTCGGACAAATGCACATTTACGGTGGCGTGGGGTTTAATGGATGCTGAGAATGATGTGAGTTTCATTTGGATGTTGCAAACATTAAGGTCGATTTATAAGGGCGAGCATTTTCTAAGGGTTATTATAACGGATAAAAATCAATCCTTGATGAATGCAATAAAGGTAGTGTTTTCGGAAGCCCAGAATTTTATTTGTACGTGGCACATTCAATGCAACATCAAATCTAATTGCAGACATCATATCCAAGCTAAAAAATGAAACCAAAGTACCAAGAGGTCGAAGAAAGAGGATGAACGTATTAGTAAACTAACCGTGGAAGAAAGAGAAGAAGAAAAAATGTTAACGGATGAAAAATGGGCCGATGATGGAATAAAGTGGTCTTTATTTATAAAAGCATGGGATAAGCTAGTTTGGTCGATGACGGAGGAAGTTTATGAATATAACTTGAAGAATTTTGAGGATGAATGGGGCAAGAACTATCCCAAACCAGTTAAGTATTGCAAAACACAATGGTTAGGACTGCATAAGGATAAGTTTGTGTTTGCACGGACATATGAATATCAGAACTTCAAGAACGAGGCAACAAACATTTCAGAGGGGTCCCACGGCCGATTAAAGAAAATACCAGTTGGTAGTCAAAATGGGGTTGTGTCGGTCCAAAAAGCAATCCATGAGTTCACCACTTGTAACCTCACTAAGATTTACGGTTCAATGGAAAAAAATCGGAATATTTAAAACATAAAAATCTTCTAAGGGGTATAGTTTACAAAGTTTCTTTGTGGGCAATAAATTACATGATACAACAATTGCAGTTGTATATAGATCACGATGATGAGACTATGCTTTGCAATTACAAGACGATGATAGGTATTGGACTCCCGTGTCGTCACATGCTTGGTAGGTATGTTGAAGTGATTGACATTAATGATATTCATCCCTTTTGGAAGCAATTATCTTTCATACCAAACACCCCGGTGATTGATGGTGCGTCGTTCGTGGAGACAGAAATATTTGCATGAATACTCGAGCATTACTCTACGTCAAATGGAACACAAAAGCAAATATTCATGCACCATTTAGAGGAATCTCTTCACCCTTGTTTAAAGGTTGTTGAAGAACCAATGAAAGTAGAGGCGATGGGTAGGCCGAATACCGAAAAACCAAGATCAATTCAAAGAAAAGAGTTGAAGGAATAGTTATCTAGTCAACGAGAGCTTTCTAGGCATGAGCATACTGAAGCTGAGTATCAAGATGTGCTGGCTAGTCCAAACTAAGGTCTCTACGATTCCTTCTCAATTAAGTCAAACTCAACTTGTACACGGAAGACCAAATCGAAATGCGTATACAATATACAATGAGTATTTGAACCAACTCCCTTTATTCATTATACCATTTGTTTTCTCCATCGACAATGTCGATGGGGATGACAACTGTGGTTTTCACGTTGCTTCGAAACAAATAAGAGACTTTAGTGAGGCGGTTACCGAGAATATCACCTAGTGTTAATATTTAAGAAATAAGATGGACTCCCAACTATTGGAGGATAAGGAATTCTATATTGAAATGATGAGAGAAGGAGATATGTACACTAAGTTCATACGAATATAAACAATTGGAAGTATCAGGATCACCATTACCTTTCGATTTATACAATCGGTAGTCTATGAAACTTTATTTACTAACGATTATACATGTTGCCCCAAATTCGAAATTGAGAAAAATTTCATATTCCATAATCGGCAGTCTAAGAAAATGTATTTAGTACCAATTGTAATATAAAATGTATCCAGAAACCAATCAGTTCCATCATCTTAATTGGTACATAATTAACACCCGATTGTACTTCAACATGTATAATCGGTAGTCTAAGAAAATTTATTTACTACTGATTGTATATGTTGCCCCAAATTCAAATTTGAAAAATTTATCAAATTTCCAAAATTTGCGTACTCCATAATCGGTAGTCTATGAAACTTTATTTACTACCGATTATAGATGTTGCCCCAAATTCGAAATTGATTTTTTTTATCAAATTTCGAAAATTTTCATATTCCATAATCGGTAGTCTAAGAAAATGTATTTACTACCGATTGTAGATGTTGCCCCAAATTCAAAATTGAAAATGTTATCAAATTTCCAACATTTGCATACTCCATAATCGGTAGTCTATGAAACTTTATTAACTACCGATTATAGACGTCCCCAATTTCAAAATTGAAAAATTTATCGAATTTTCAAAATTTTCATACTCCATAATCGGTAGTCTAAGAAAATTTATTTACTACCGATTGTATATGTTGCCCCAAATTCAATTTTGAAAAATTTATAAAATTTCCAAAATTAGCATACTCCATAATCGGTAGTCTATGAAACTTTATTTACTGCCGATTATAGATTTTGCCCTGAATTCGAAATTGAAAAATTTATCAAATTTCAAAAATTTTCACTCCATAATCGGTAGTCTAAGAAAATTTATTTACTACCGATTATATATGTTGCCCAAATTCAAAATTAAAAAATTTATCAAATTTCCAAAATTTGCATACTAAAAATAATCGGTAGTCTATGAAACTTTATTTACTACTGATTATAATGTAAAATGTGTCCAGAATCCAAGCAGTTCCATCAGCAGGTGTAATCGGTAGATAATTATCACCCGATTTAGGATCAACAGGTGTAACCGGTAGATAATTATCATCTGATTGTGTATCAACAAGCTTAAGCGATAGGTGATGCATACCACTTATCTACCGATTGTAATGTAAAATTTTAACAAAGTTACTTATTAAAAATGAGTCTCTTGCAAATCAATCGATAATTCACAAAAAGAACCTAAAATATATTCATCATCCATAAAGTAAACCATTCATTAACATTAAACATAATGTTAGAAACTTATAATCCGAAAAAAACCTTAAAAACTAGGTTGACTTTAGTACGAAAATGATGTTAGAACTTATAATCTGATACAAGTTCTTGCAAACCAATTGAAAATGATATTTTCTAACAAGACAATCACAATTTAATTTCTAGATTTTTTGGTTTTAGTACGAGCACGACGAGCACCAGGGATATTTACTTCAGGATCAGGGACATTGGCTTCACCATCAGCACTCGATGAACCACGAAATTTTTTACTGGGCTTTGTTGCTGGCCTCTTAGGATTATTCGAAGCTTTCTCCCCAAAATTACTTGCAGAAGCTTAATTATCAATGCTATTCATTAGGTATTTATGCCTTTTCATCTTCTCAATTGTTTAAGGCACTCCCTCCTTTATACACCCAACAATCTTCTTGGAGAAAAACGCAAATCTATTTTTCTGTTTTTATGCAATAACAATCAAACAATTATTATCTAAAATATTGAGTCGTAATATTAAAATCAAAAGGAAAGAACATTACATACCAACCTTTCATAACCAGAAGGTTTGTCTTTGATGATACAAGTATAATCGGAAACCTTGGTGGTATTTCCTTTATCTTCACGGATCACATGAAGATGAGAATGCTCCCGGTACCATTCCATATAGCCTGGATGTACTTCATCACCTCGGTTGACCGGTCTCCCATTGTTGATCAAATATTGCATCCTGTTATTCCAATCTTCAACAGATGGGTTACCAGAGTAAACTAATGTGATAGAGTCCTTACCACATATATAATTCTCCACGTTCAATTTGAACTTGCCACGCATGTGACTCCAAGGTTCTTCTTGTACATAACCGAGTTGAGGCATCACCCTCGAGGCATTTTATATAACATATCATGTGGGGTGCCACAAGGGTCCATAATAAAATGACAACTCAGACCTTCCCGATATATGTCCAGTAGCTCGGTCTTCCTTGTATGGATCAAAAAGCATACATCTTTGGACGTCATCAAGTTTCATTTCCTCTTCAAAGAAATAAACTGCTGCTCCTTAGACCTTGAACGGTTGTTGTCGAAGATGTATTTTGTTCTTCTGTATGTTCCTTTCTGCCATATCGGGTTCTCTTTGGCCAAATCGAGGAACGGGAAGTGGTCATAGATCCATGTGTAGTGTACATATCAAACCAAGTATGAAAAAATTGATTCTTAAAAGAGAAAAAAATAAATAACAATCAAAGCATCAATAGAGTTACCAAAATACCTGTAGTAGGCTTACATTCCCGGCAATTTGGCTAGTTGCTTCCCTCGATGCCTTTTTTAACTCTTCCATCAAGAACGCATGGCATGCGGTGCCCCACGAGTAATCACAAACTTTATTGAGAGGATGCAATAGTTGTAAAAGGTTGGCGTCGACCCGGTTGTCACTACAATTTGGAAAAATGACACATCCCAATACATAGAGAAGATATGCAGTGGCTGCAGCATTCACTTCGTCGTCTTTAAACTCTGGATTCATTTTTTCTTTATCCTTGGTGCCTTTGAACATATTCATCAAGTGGACCATGTTGAACTGTCTAGTTTTGTAACGAAAACACCGGTTGAACTCAATGTCGGATGTCGCTCGATCCCAACCAAGACACTTATGAGTGTAAAAATAAAGTTGTTCCCAGCTTAACTACTTCACGTAATCAAACTTGACGGTTGTACCATGGTCAGCGAGACTAAGAATCTGCACCACATCATCTGGGGTGATCGTCATCTCTCCAAACGACATATGGAAGGTGTCGGTCTCAGGATACATTCTCTCTAGGAAGGTTGATATCGACACCCGGTCATGCTCTAACATTGAATTCTCGGCAGCAGTAGATAACCCCGAGTCATAAATAATTTGCTTGAACCTTTCACACTCACCATCTAACGACCAATCTTTCATTTTTCTTGGTGCAACTGTAGGTTTGAGTAGATGAACCGCATGAGAATGATCCTAATATACACGACGAATTATAAAATAATTAGAATAGCCGTTAACACTTCTAAGAATAAAAAGATAATAGCTTAAGAATGATGTTTTATAATTATTACCTCAGGTGAATAAATTTCTTTGGCCCATGAGTCTTTGTATCCAAATAACATATCTCCTCCATCTCTTGGTAACCCAGGGATTTGGCCTGCTTCAATACCCTTCATCTTCAAAGAGGTGGGGACTTGGTGTCCTCCTTTCTTCTTAATTACCTTCTTTGTACCTTGTCATTCTCCTTCTATAGTACTTGGTTCTCCTTCTTCTTGGTTTCTAACTTATGGAGCACTTGGTTCTCCTTCTTCTCGGTTTCTAACTTGTGGAAAGCTTGGTTGTAAACTTGGTTGAGTTCATTCGGTGATAGAGATTCCGCTAGCACTATTTTCTCTTCTTGCACTAGCTGTTACTTTCTTACCCCCTTCACGACGAGGCCCTGAAACAATTGTATTTTTGGGTTTGCTAAGCTCGCATTTCCCTAAAAAAATAAAATAAAAACCAATTAAGTCGTAAGACACCGTTTTATTACTACATAATCGGTAGGAAAATTACATAACAAACAACCGATTATTCATAATCGGTAGCTCGGGTCCTAGATTATCTCCCGATTATGCAATAATTTTGGGTCATAAAACTCTAAGCTATGGACACACATATAATCGGTAGTCAAATAAACATACTAACAAACGATTACAAAACAATCGGTAGCTCGGGTCCTAGATTATCTCCCGATTATGCATAAAAATTGGATCAAAAAACTCTAAGCTATGGACACACATATAATCAGTAGTCAAATAAACACAATAACAAACGGTTACAAAACAATCGGAAGTCAAATACAAAGCCTATCACCGATTAAGTAAAGAAAAATCAAAGGTTTTAAGGCAAATATAATCGAGAGACAATAATCACACATAACTACCGATTATGATGTAGCACTAACATTTTTTCAATTTCAAAATATTTTAATCGGAAGTTAACAGCTACTACATATCTACTGATTGATTCAAAACTATATTCCTCTACATGAAACCATCTAATATAATCGGTAGTTAGATAAAAAAATTAACTACCGATTAAGCCTAAATTTTAGTGCAGAAAGAAAATCGGTAGTTAATGACTAAATATAACTACCGATTATAGTCGATGTGCTTGAGGAATGATGAATTGTTTCATAATCGGGAGTTAACAACTACTACATATCTACCGATTGATTCAAAACTATATTCCTCTACATCGAAACCATCTAATATAATCGGTAGTTTGATAATAAAAAAACTGCCGATTAAGCCTAAATTTTGGTACAGGAAGAAAATCGGTAGTTAATGACTAAATCTAACTACCGATTATAGTCGATGTGCTTGAGAAATGATGAAATCTTTTAATCGGGAGTTTAAACCTATACGAAACTACCGATTTTTACCAATTCACCGAAGACCCTAGAAATTCTAGTGATGATTTCTTTCAATTCAAGCAATATAAACCCAAATAATGGTAAACCCTTACCTTATTGGAGCCATTAGATAGTTCTGGACATACTGATTGTCAGAATCAGTCTCCATATCTAGATCATCATCTTCGTCTAGATCATCATCTTCGTGTTCTTCGTGTTCTTCATCTTCTTCACTATGTTCTTCAACAATCTCTTTGTTGCTTAATCTCTCCATAAAATTTGTCTAGTTACTATTATCAGATTTAAGACTTGTTTGTTTATGTCGAGTCATCTTTATATCGAAATATCGACAATGATTTGGTACGGCGATTAACGACGATACGATGAATTGGTTTTGAAATTTTCATGAGGAATTTTATTTCTCACAACCGGTAGTCAAAAGAAAGAGAAGAAAAGAGTTAGATTTTTCTCACGATCGGTAGTCAAGAAGAAGAGAAGAAGAAGAGTTAGAAATGAAATGAAATTAGTTTAGATTTTCTACTTTTATTAGTGAAAGGGTATATAAATATTTTTACCTATCATTAGACTATCCCAAAACCAATCTATTAGAGCATCTGCAATCGTCGAGTATAATGACGATGAAAGATTAAAGTTAATCGATAGTCGTCGAAAATCACCCACAGTCGTCGATCAGTTTTAGTATTTAGTCGAGAAAAATCATTGTTCGAGATTAAATCTCGTCGCTGATCGACGATAAAAAATTATAGTCACGCGTAATTTTAAGGTCTCACCTGTTACCGAGCGATTCTCCACAATCTCGCTTAAAAATACGGGCGAAGAGTTGGCATTTCGCCATCTCAAGCGAGATACTAAACTTCCGCTCTGCAATATGATACCCTGGAAGCTCGCATACTCATAAGCGAGGTGCTGAGGTTCTGCTCAAAAATTGAAAACACGGGCGAGATACTAAAGTGGCGCTTACAATTGGACGAGACAAAAGGGCCTCGTATGGAGCTGGGCGAGCCTCCATGGATTCGCTGGTAGTGGGGCGAGATGATATCCCATCGTTCAGGTGACCGTTAATACTTCCGTTGAAATGTTACCGTTGGAGTTTAACGGCTATATTTTTACCCTATATATATGGGATAGGAGACCAATGGCATTTTATTGAATTCATACATATTTTGTGTGAAAATTCTAAAGTTGGTTCTTATTTGAAATCGATTCGTAAAACGCCACCATTAAAAGCACGAGGTCCAAATTTTTCGTCTTTTGAAGATGTTACGATGTGTAGAATTCATTTGTCAATTTCTCAAGATTCTAGCATTGGTACCGATCAATGTGAAGATCAATTATGGTCAAGTATTCTATGCCGGATGAAAGAAGATATACCTACTATGCCAGCACGTAGTTGGACCTCCCTTCAGAAACGATTTCAAATTATAAGTAAAGATGTTGCGTTATTGTCTACAAAGGAGGCTGAAGTAGAAAGAGAACATCATACTGGCTGGGGCCCTGAAAATAAGGTAACAAATCGTTTAATTATGCTTATTACGTTAATCCATATGATTGTATATCTTTAACAAATTGAATTGAAACACCAGTTCGCAGAAGTCCGTAGGCTTTTCAGGGGAGCCACTGGTCGAAGTTTTAAGCATGAAGATTGCTACACAGTTATGCTAGAAAATATTAAATATTCAAGAAGGTCGACATTTGTTTTCGATTCATCACAAGCAGAGTCTGATTACGACAATAAATCTCAGGACGTACAGGACACACCATACTTAAGCCTAGATGGTCCAAGCACATTTGACGACCTAGGAGATATCCAAAACACAGTAATCCGTCTAATGGGGAAAAAAGAGGCGAAACGACAAAAGAAAAAAGGGATAGCAAAATTTACTGAACAACAGGAATTGATGGAAAATATTTATAGAGAGCAACAAAGCTTCAACGCCAAATGTACGGAACAAAGAGATATGAAGATGGCACAAAGAGATGCTGCATTTGCAACAAAATTAGCTAATGATAAAGCAAAGTTTGAAGCTAAATTAGCTGATTCAAATACAAAGTTTGTGGCAATACAAGCTATGAAAGAAGCAGAAGAGGAATTCCGTATAATGACGATGGATCTGTCACAAATGGATGTTGTATCAAGACAGTACATCGGGCTGAGGAAGGGTGAAATTTTGAGGAAAAGATTAAACCAATCATAGAGGTCATTATTATTTACTATTGTCATATTGTTTATTTAATTACATTTATTTAGAATTTTCAGTTTAGTTTAACACCAATAGATTTTTATGTTTCTAAAGGCTCCTAATTTTTTGGAATTATTTTTTAAAATTACTTCAGAAACTAGATGCACTCGAAAGATCACTTTAAATATAAACGCAACTAATAAGTGTAGTCCTTACAACACATTCAGCCAAAAAGCCCATAAAAAAA